>JAODUJ010017312.1:0-12626 GCA_027564615.1 Psolus chitonoides | reverse complement strand
TTGTTCTGCTAAATAAAACAACTTAAAAGATTATTATTTCTTTTATGTTCTTTATTACAGAGTTTAGCAAACAAATGGCCTGATTGGCGGCCAGTTTTGCCATGATAATTCTTACAAATACGATCGCATTTTCGGCGCGTTTTTTCGCGATTAGGATCGCGCTTTTTTTGCGTTTTTGCTGAAGTGCGATGCGTTTTTTCGTCTTCAAAATCACGCATTTGTCCAAGCCCTAGACATCAGTACATCGCTGGATATCCCATAGCCGAAGCTAGTCAACCCTTTTTCAGCTGGGTGGACTAGAGCAGGCAGAGTAAAGTGTCTTGCGCAAAGACACAACATAATGACCCAGGTGGCACTCTAACTCGTAACCCTCCGAACAGGAGTCGCAAGCACTAACGCTAGGCCAGTATGTCCCCACAGTGTAGTACACATAGCAGGTGTAGTATCCCGCTCTTGACTTGAGGTCTTCAGGATTGGGAAATTTCTCTCATTTGTCTGGAATTTAATATTTAGCTTTTCAATCTTCCTCTGAACTCTTTGATGTGATGTCTTGAGCCTAGCCTAGCAGGGTTGCCCACCTAGTAAGTATTCATAGAATCAGAGAAGGGGGAATGTTAACATAGTAATAGCCCTCATATACTTAGTGAGTGTGCTCAACATTGTGTTTGGTACTTTGATTTAGGTACGCTACGTCACACGGTATAGCAACAATCGTTATTCGCAGAATTGGGCTACATATTAAACTATTACAAATGAGTATTATTCTCCACATTTTGCTGTATTCAAGAAAAATCATTGTAAATAAGTGATTGGATGATAAGATTTTTTCTTCCAAATGTGAGGTTTTATAATTGTGCTAAAAATAAATATTTGAGGTGCAAAATTGTCATTTTTGCCTTTGACTTAAAAAAGTGATTTTGGAGGTGGCAGCTCTGCTATTGTATTCAAGTTCTGTTTCTTTTCTTTCAGCACCATATGGTAGTGGAGGTGGTGGTGGCAGCGATCGAGGCCTTGGTGGTGGTGGTGGTGGTATCAGCGAACGAGGCCTTGGCGGTGGTGGTGGTGGTATCAGCGAACGAGGCCTTGGCGGCGGTGGTGGCGGCGGCGGCAATCGAGGCCTTGGCGGCGGTGGTGGCGGCGGCGGCAATCGAGGCCTTGGCGGCGGTGGTGGCGGCGGCGGCGGGTTTGGTGGTCCAGGAGGCGGGAGAAGATTCTAAGTTAAGGTACGTCCCTTTCTAACCTTTTGTTCATGCTTATCATAAACTTTTTTTCAGGCACCAATGACTTTGGAACCCTTAATTTTAAAATGTCTGTGGTTGATAATGTATGTTATTATTTTATGATCAGGATTAAAGCCCCAATCTGAGTCAGATAGTAGCTTTTAAAAAAGTATGCAAGCTATTCAGTAATGCAGTGCAGTCCACATCGCTGAGCATACCAAACATGTCGAACATGGGTTTAAAAATCTATCAAGTAATATCAATATATGGACCTTCTACCAAATATTAATCCCATAGTTGGACCTAAAGTTCGGTTCACATTATACGATGGGACGAAACTGTCTCGTCGCGGTGGGAGACTGGCAAATTTTCAAGAATGTTCCCCTCCCCGAGCAATTCAAGTTGCTTATAATTTACTGAATGGGTGACTTCGTACCTGCAACGTCCCAATACTACTCGTCGCAAGACTCAGTTGTGACTGAGTCGTGCAACTGCTTGAAACTAGTTGCAAAGCTGTCGCACCACAACGAGTCACATAATGTGAACTGGGATTAAGTTTAAACTAGATTCAGACTTTAAACATCCGATGCAGGATTCTTGTTTGTTGTTGTTTTTTGCTCAAAAAGAAAACAAAACTAATTTTGTAGGGGGAGAAAAATTGGAACGTGTGATTGTAGTTATGTTGCGTTAACCACATGTTTGCCAGGTTAGTGATGTAACCTATACAATTTCATTTATTAGTTTGCATGAGTTAATCTCTCACATCTGCCCAGTACGGGAGTTCAAATGACTGACCCACTGAAGGAGGAAGCAGGCTGGAATTGCTGGCCTCATTACTTCCTGAACTCTTCTTGAAAATTATCATCTTGCACTGGTATTGAACCCATGGTTATGGGGTTATTTGATGAACCTCAGTCTAAATAGCTCCTTGAACCTATAGAATGCTATTCTGAACTGAACCTCCAAAAGCAGGCATGTGCTACCAATTGAACCAAAAGAAATGTATATCTGGAATGGTGAATTTTGTGAGACAGAATCAACCCTTGTGCCCTTCCTTTTTCATAAAAGCATTTTTAGGAACCCTATGGAGGCATGCTCAGCCAGTCATACCCACCCTACCATCCATATCTCATAGAAATATATTGAGGCTAGGATAGTGCAGGCTAGACATCTCCGGTAATGTTTTTCAGGCCAGGTTTGGCAGGCCAAATTTACAATAACTTAATTTTATGCCTAATGCTTCAGGAAAAGGCAATAGAATGTAGTCCGGCCCGAATTTGGCCCTCTGTCTACAAGGCCCAAATGCAAGTTATGTTGGCAATGTCCATGTATTTCATGTATCACTGTGCTTCAGGCGATGGCAATAGAATCTAACAAGGCGCTATTTTCTGGCTTAGTCACTCAAGTTTGGCTCCATGTCTACCACAAGGCCTAAATCAATATGCAAATTATGTATTTTATGCATTTGGCTTCAGGCAAAGGCAATAGATTGTAAGAAGGCTTTTTTTCTGGCTTAGTCACATAAGTTAGGCCTTCTGTAGTTAGTTCTTCTGTCTACAAGTCCTAAATCTGAATGAAAATATGTTTGGAAGATGTGTGTACTTTATGTATTGTTTTGTTTCAAACAAAGGCAAGAGTATGCAAGAAGGATTTTTGTGCAAAAGTTCAAGCTGAGCCCCTGTACAAGGCCAAAGTTATTGCTGACAAGGTCTCTATATTTTTTGTCATTTATTTCATTCGGAAATATTTGGCTTTTAACTTAGCTTTAATGAAAAAAATAACCCCATATAGAACCACATAGAACTTAAGCAAATTCCAGGGAAATGATAAGAAAGGATAGATATGTTGTAGTTTTTCTGTCAAGTTGCTAAGCATTAGACCAACATACACAACAGACACTGTGTTATCAAAACTTTGTAATGAGAATATAGGTGTTCATTGCAAATTATTTTCAATAGCCCATAACTCTCATAACTCTGGAAAACATGCAATTCCTATTCCCTTAGAGAGGACACAGTCTAGCTAGTTTAATTTGATGCTCGAAATACCTACCGTTTGGTTACAAACTCCTACATTTTTGAAGGACAGTTGCATTCCTAATGAATGCAACATTGGTGTTAAAAACTACATTATGTGTGCACCTTGGTAGGGGAAAAGTGTGTAACCAAATGGGTAGGTATTACCTTAACTCATAAATTCACAAACCAGATAGTTAAAATCTATAGAAAGGGTTCATAGGCCATTTATTGCACTTGTACATACAGTAGCCAGCCAGACACATTGACACAAGTTAAAATCCCCAAAATGGATATAAGGCACTCATGTTCATTGGTGCAATAACATGAACCCTATATGCAGAAAGTAGCCTTTAGAGTGGTTCGCACTTCTGCGAAACGATAAAACATTTTTGTTGGATTGCGAGTTGAATAATGTTATTTTCGATGTGAGTGTTCAAACTGCATATGATACAATACAACAGTTTCATCGGACGGGTGTTACAACATTTTTTTCGCAATGCGATATTTTAGGTTTGGCCAATTGATATCAGCGAGACGTATCATGCACATATCACATGGCGGGAAGTATTTCCAGACAGAGACAAGTCTATTGTGTGTTTAGTGTGTACAGTCTATCCGAAAAAATGTATCGTATCACAGTAGTCGGCATAGCGCTTAAGCCTAATGAATAGTAACGTATCTCGTCATATCATGTTGGCATCTTATTTAGAAGTTGCTTGAAAATCAGAATAGTCAAGGTAATTTCTGGCTATGATTATCATGTTTGAAACATGTCACCAGAATTATAGATAGAGAAAAGTTAGTGTCGGCTAATTTTAAGTTAGTGCCGGCTAATTTTTCGGGACATCACGGTCTCACCGGAACCACATTTTGCAGTTTCAAGTGGTAGAGTCTTCACTGGTTCTTATTACACTTGTGTGAGGGATTTAAACAGTATTATTACCAGGGCCAAAACCCTAACCAAAAATGGGAAAAAAGAAAGAAAAAAAATGGTCGGCAGGGTGTTCATTTGCGCCTAGTGCCTGTCGGTCAGGGCTAGTGCCGGCTATCGCAGACCGTCGCCAACCAGCATAGCTACAACACTGCATGTCATCAATAGGCCATTCTGTAGTTGTACATAAACAACTTTATGGCTTAGATCCATATTAACTTATTTGTCTTTTTTCTCTCCACACACCGACTCTTATCACAGGCCTTTTCTAGAACTTAGGAGTAAGCTTAGCCCCCAAGAGGTTATCGGCTTGGATACAATAGACCTACTCTAGAAATCTCCAGGCTTAGCCTAGGGTATACAGCCCTCACTCGTCGTCGTATCGAACATTGAACTACGAAGTAGACCTGAACTGCGACATGGTGATATATTCAAGCAGATGGACTCTTCCGAACAGGACTACTTCGCCAAGAGCAGCAGGGATTTTTCAGCTCATGACAAGGAATTCAGAACAGTTACTTTATTTTCCTCTTTTGATAGAATAAATTTGTCATATATATTCTAGTTTAAAAAGAGTAGGTTCAGAGTTATGCAGATTATGATAGTAATAGAACCATAAAATCTGGTGCCAGTTGTAGCCTTCTCTGGGCTAGTAAAAAAATTGGCCAGATAAAGATAAAACTGTAATCAAAGCTCAGAAACTTTTAATCAATCACTAGGCATGGCATAGGCTCATCCCATAGGCTAATAGTGCTTCATGTTGTATATCGCATGGTACATGGGTGGGTTCCAATTTACACAGCACTTTCCTTGGCATATGTCACATGGTTGCCAAGTACATTTTTTGAGCACCATCTGCCCTCCACCTTCTGTCACTCTTTTACAGGTGTTAGTGCATTGCAACACCCTCCACCACTCCCAATCCTCCCAAAATAACAAACAGGTCCTTTTGTTTGTGAGCTTGGAAAAATGTTGGTTATATATCCACATTGTCAGTGTGTTTAATCTAATCTAGCCACTGGTTTAAGGGGAAGCCACATATGCATTCGAGGCACTCATGCCAGTTGGTATGGGAGCAGGCATTTTAGCCCTAGGCTCATTGGCTTTTGGTGTGCAATGCACAAAAAATTATCTACACTGGTTTGGCAGACAAAGATCTACTTTCCGTGCAAAAGGCCCACATTTTGTATAAATGGCCTGCTTTGTTGGGTACAGGCCCATATATTGTAAAAGTCCCATATACTGTAGAAAAACCCTTATAATATGCCAGGCCTACATACTATACAGAGGGCCTGTATACTATACAGAAGCCTGTGTACTATGCAGAAGGCCCACATAGGGTAGAAAGGCCACATACTTTAGTAGAGGACCAAATGCTTATAGAAAAGGCCATTAAGTCAATGTTGCATCCTTCAGTTAAGGCCCACATTCTTGTAGAAAAGGCCAGGCCGTGAGTTTGTTTCCGATACAGAAATGTTATCCAATAGAAAGTTGATCTTGGGCCATATGTTTAATGCATGTCATGTATGTAAAGGAAAATATAATACCTAGAATAATTTAGCATTGCTATGAATAAAATTGTCTGACGTGTTTGACATCGCTTTCAAATTCATGTTTGTAGGGCTATATGCGAGTAATGGAAAAGGCATAGTCCAAATAGGCATATATTAGGTTCTTCATCACAAGAAGCCATTCAAATGTGTGTAAAACATGTTGTGCTTAATGATTAGTTGGTTGGCACATAATTCAGATAACATGATATTTTATAGAAGCTTGTTCTTAGACCACTGGTCTATAAATTGTCATGAGTAGCTCGTATTTCCTTCAGAAAATATAGCTAGTAACTTCACACTTCACTTCATCACTTTGATTAACATAATATTAGTGATTAGAATATTAAAAAAATTATTGCATTTTCACTTTTGCTACTTTCAAACCCAAGTATGTAGTCATATATGCAGGTTAGACAGAGGCAGTCTCTAGCGGTAATATATATTCTTTTTACATAGCAGAGAATATTGAATTATGCTTATTCTAGGTTTCTTTATATCTCTCACTTAATGGAATAAGTTTGTCATAATTTTGTTCTAGTTTTAAAAGAGTGGGTTCAGAGTTATGCAGATTATGATAGTATTAGATCCATAAAATCTGGTGCCAGTTGTTGGCTAGTAAAAAAAAGGGCCAGAAAAAGATAAAACTATTATCATAGCCCAGAAACTATTTTACTCCATCGTGAGGCATGACATAGGCTCACCCCATAGGCTAATAGTACTTCATGTTGTGTATTGCATGCTACATGGGTGGATTCCAATTTACACAGCACATTCCTTGGCATACGTTACATGCTGTCTTTTCGGGCTTGTCAAAATTGCGATTTGGCTGGAAGGAATTTATAGTACATGGAGCTGGTCAGGTACCAGGGGTAGGAATTAAATTTTGACCCCGTCTATTTCCTACCCAGTCAAGTACATTATTCAAACTTTGCCTGTCAGGGTGTTAGCCGAAATTTGGGCAAATCACAAAAGTGGCCGTCCTGTTATTTTTTCCAAACTGGCTGTGCGATCACTGTTTGCACAGGCAGCTGGCTAACATGCTACTGTCTGTCCTTCCCTACACCTCTCCTCTGTCACTCTTTTCCAAGTGTTGGCGTCAGTGCATTGCAAATCCCCTCCGTTCTCCCCTCCCACAATAACAAACAAGTTCTTTTATTTGTTGGCTTGTCAGTGTTTGTAATATAATCTTACCACTTGGTTTCAGGGATAGGCGCACTTTATAGGCACTCATGCCAGTTAGAATAGGAGAGGCATTTTGGCCCTAGGCTATTTGACCTTTTGGTGTGTAATGCAAAATAAATCGATAACACTGGTTTGGCAGTACATAGTACATATCATAAAAAAGGCCTATATACTGTAGAAAAGCCCATACATGTGAAAAGGCCCAAATAATATGCAAGGCATACATACTATACAGAAGGTCTGTATACTATACGGAAGGCATGTATACTATACAGGAGGCCCACATAGGGTAGAAAGGCCCACATAGGGTAGGCAGGCCTACATATTGTGAAAGGCCTATATACTGTAGAAAAGCCCATACATGGAAAAAGGCCCATATAATATGCAATATGTACATACTGTACAGTTGGCCTGTATACCATACAGAAGGCCCATATAGTGTAGAAAGGCCCACATATTGTGAAAAGGCCTATATACTGTAGAAAAGCCCATACATGGAAAAAGGCCCATATAATATGCAAGGCATACATACTATACAAGAGGCCTGTATACTATACAGGCCTGTATACTATACAGAAGGTCCATATAGGTTAGAAAGGCTCACATAGGGTAGAAAGGCCTACATAGGGTAGAAAGGCCCACATAGGGTAGAAAGGCTACATATTTCAGTAGAGGCCCACATGCTTATAGAAGAGGCCAATAAGCCAAGGCTGCATCCTTGAGTAAAGGCCCACAATCTTGTAGAAAGGCCTCATATTCTTGTAGAAAAGGCTGATACAGAAATGTTACCCAATAGAAAGTTGATCTCTGGCTATATGTATTGCATGTCATGTATATAAAGGAGAATATAAGATATAGACTAAGATAACATTGATTGGTAAGAGTAATATTGCCTAAAATGTGTGACATTGCTTTCAAATGTTTGTAGGCCTATGTGGGTAATGGAGAAGACATAGTCCAGACCCTCAGGCTAACTTGGCAGGCATATAATCAGTTCTCCATCACTAAAAGACATTTTAAATATGTGTAAAACATGTATTTGTCATGATTAGTTGGTTGGCACATAATTCAGATAACATGATATTTTATAGAAGCTTGTTCCTAATGGTACGTACATACAGGGTTCATTTTAGCTACAGAACCATTTTCGATACAAAATTTGTCACGTGTATATCACCATGAATTTCCAATAATTACGATTTTGCTTTCTTCGGAGGTTTAATCCAGGCATAATTAGAATTTTACGGAAATTGATATCAGCCTCAAAGGTTCCTCTCAGTACTTTAATAAACTACTCTGGTAATATGAAAATGATAAATTCAGGTTCAGTCAATCAGAGATATCGTGCAATAGGTTCTATACACTTTTTAGAACATGAACAAGAATACACACTTTTTTCAGCTAGCAACGTTTTTGACTACCGCGAAAGATATTGACGTGAGAATTATTTTTGTGCTGAAAAAAATCGCCTCCTAATCTCTCTTCTACACAGTATTTTGAAAGTAAAAAAGATCATCAGATTTATTATATTGGGAATACTTTTGGAATATGTAAAAACAACTGCAGAACTTGACTGTTTTTCATGAGAAAACCTATCAAATCCTGTATGTACCTCTGAGCCACTGGTCTATAAAAGCAAGTACCTTGTATTTTCTTCAGGGAAATATAGCTAGTAGTACACAATTCATCACTTTGATTAACATAATATTGCCTGTGATTGGAATAACAAATAAAAAAATTGCATTTTCACTTTTGCTACTTTCAAACCCAAGTATGTGTGTAGTCATATGCAGGTTACAAATAGGCACAGTCTAGACAAGTTATTATAGACAAGACCTAGACTAATAGTAAAATAAAAAAAATTAGCAGACATACATGTATATTTATTGAGACAGTCACGATATGGCAAAATGACATCTATCAATGATTAAATGAAGGAGGCAATTGTGGCAGTGAATTAAAAATAAACTGCCAAGTTCGTGATAGCCCGCCAAATCGGATACCGAGTCGGTATAGCGATACTTATAGGAAGACCTTAGTACCGTGGGAAAAAAAGGATCGCTATTATTGATATATTGTCACAGCCCTAATATTTATATACCCTGTTATCAAGGTTATGCTAAGTAATCATATGCATGGGATTAGTGTCCAATTACTTATTGACCTTTCCATATTGAATGTGTTCTTTTGATACAAAGTATGGTAAACCATCAATTAATTTATTTCCTTTTTTGTAGCAGAGGATATTGAATTGTGCTTTGTTGTAATTTTGTAATTTCACATAGCATGTAAGCTTTTTTATGCTCTTTATTTGCTTGAAAAATATCCTATTAGATACTCTTGATGTATTAATGGATGTGATGAAAACCATGAAGATTGTTGAGGATAGAGGAAATTTTCTGCCTTTCATGCCCTGATGATGTCATATTTTTCTACATTAATATTGTGTCAGCTAAGCTCTAAAGAACAGAAAACAAATGACTAGAAAAAATATAGCAAATAGCAGTAATCCAGCCTCTAGGGCTTAAATAACTAGCAGCACTGATTTCAATGGTGCCACTCCAAAATAAGATCTTACTGACATCCTTATTGCCCACCATACTATTTTTAATGCAGCAGTGCCCTTGCTGAAAACAAATATTCACATGAATAATACCAGTTAGTGCTTATTGATATATGGAATTTGTGGTAGTGTAATGGCTTTCTTTAGTAGCCATAGCCCTTTGAGATTTTGAGTCATGGTATTCTTTCATAGAAGATATTTTGTTCTTAAACCAGCAAGCATAGTTTATTTAGGATTTTTGCCCTGTCTCCCATGCATACAAAAATCTTCCAAAAAGATTCCATAAGGTATCAAATTTTGCCACAACAGACTGTGACTGCTGGTTGGAGTAATCTTGATGAAACTCTGAATTATATTGCCCAGAGAGTTTTAGGACCATTTTAAAAGCACTATTTTGTGATGAATAGATCCACATAAATTTACGGTTATAATAAATCATTGAGGATTTTTGCTGAGACAGGATTGGTCCATTGTGATAGATTTTCCCTAAGTTGTTATTATTTTGTAAATATTTCTTAATGTTTCTGAAACTTAAGTAAAGTCTAAGAGCTTTGTTACAAGTTTTAAATGTCAAAAGTAATAAATAAGTATTGGATTGGTATGTTGGGCTTGTGGTGTTTTATTTTTTTTTCATTCTGAAGCTAAAAGAAATCTGTGCAGTCATGGTGGTGTGTGTTTGTGTGAGATATAGTTTGTAAAGATATGTGTTGAACTTGGGCGGGTATTCATAGCTTGACAGTTGAGTTTATGGTCCATAGTCAAGTTGTGATCAGACACTGAAAACCCTAATCTGATTAAACCAACAGTGTCAACAAAAACCTAGCTTGCATATGAATGTTTTCCATGTTAACACTTTGAGGCATTTGCGGTGGGATTCACACCCCCTCTTTCCCTGGCAATGCCGAGGTCGGAACTGTGAGTAGCGACCGCGAATTTCCACTTAAAATGCGTTCCAGCCATTGTCCAGCAAGATCCCCCTGCGAAATTGGAGCTGTGTCTTCACTCACTCACTAGGTTGGCCACAGCCGAGCCCTAGCATGGATCCTCCATTCATCCTGGTCGCTCATACAGCCAGCGATCTCGTTTGGTTCCCTCAGTCCAGTATACCTCTTCAGGATGTCAACAAATGTGGCTTTTTGTCTGCCTCTGTTTCTTCTGCCATGTCTTCAAGGGGCAACAATATTACCTTTATTCAGTTCAGTAGTGATGGAAGGAGGCCTACCGCCTGCAGGATAATTGGCCAAATGAAGTGTGCATAGAGGCAGACTTTGAACCCTTTGAGGCATTTGGCGTGTGATTCACACCCCCCCCCCCCTTTCCCTGGCTATGCCGTGATCGGAACTGCGAGTAGCGACCGCAAATTTCAAGCACAGGCGGCAATGGCGCTGGGATAATGCTGCCGTAATGTGGCATGCAATAGGGTCAGGCTCAAGTCGTGTTTCAGCCATTGTCCTGCCAGACCCCTTTGCGGAATTAGAGTTGTGTCTTCAGGGCTTAGTGCACTAATCGGCATTTCTAAAGCAAAATAGCAGACCCTAGTATATGGTATGTTGCACGAACCTCGCACGAGTAGTGTTGGGCCAATATCGGTTCTCAGCGATATCTGATATTTTCAAACGGAAATACTAGCTGATACCGATACTGTATTGATAACGTAATCTACATATTGTAGTTCAAAACAGCGTCCGAAAAACACTGGGGCGGAGTGCAATTTGGCATGTGTAAGGCTTAAAAGAGCACCCGAAATTACATTAGCGGGGGCAATATAATTTATTTGAAAAACAAAATCGCCCCTGTAAATACCGACCAAAAGTTAGGAGAAAAGGTTATTCCCAGTTTGAATGATTGACGCCTGTTATGACGCCCACAAAATTCCTTAACCATCGAAGAAATAGAAAATTATGATCAGAACAAATTTTGGTTTTATTCCGAATTTCAGAAAAGGGTATAGGCTCCGAATATTCCTATACCACAGTGTGTTAGGCTATTACTAATTTCCTGTTAATGTGTGTACAACAGTACGATCCTGCATTTGGTATCATAACTAGGACTAGATATCCCTGTTAGGTTTATAAACATGATGACCAATTAGGCTTTTCAAACCAAGAAGGGAATATTTTTTAGGCAACTACGACTCGTCGAAAAAATGTTTTCAGTTGAAAATGAAACATTGGTATAGTCGAAATCAATTGAGCCTATACTTGGTTTGTGTTTTCATCATAGTTAGTACATGGACCCTGTTACTTTGGGATGAGATCAACGATCATCTGATGTCAGCAGAGGTCAAATAATAAGATTAGATTTCAAATCTAAAGGCAAGGAATCACGAAGCCCTCGGCTTTTCAGATAAGCAAATTTGCACTGTTGATGGGGGGGAGGGGTTGATGCATGTGAACATGATAATTGGATGGTGCATCACCCATAGTGAGTACACAATCCCCGTTTTGGTGGAGGTCATCTGAAGTCGAACATTGTAAACCTTGTGAACACCATTACTTGATATAGAGAAAACTTCAATTGAGCTCATATCTAATATGTTTGTTCATCATAGTTAGTACATGATCCCTATTGATTTTGATGGAGGTCAAAGGTCATCTGGGGTGAACAGAGGTCTAACACTGTGAAAACCTTGATAAAGCAAACTTCAATTGAGTGCATATATTGCATGTGTGTTCACCATACATAGTACATGATCCCTATTGCTTTTGGTGTAGGTCATCTGAGGTCAACAGAGATCGAACACTGAAAACCATTTAGGCCCCTAATTTTATATGAGCAAACTTCAATTGAGCTCACATTTGGTAAGTTTGTTTATTATAGTGAGAACATGATTCTTATTGTTTTTGGTATAGGTCAAAGGTCACCCAATGGCAACAGAGATCAAACACTTGAAGACTTGTAAGCACTGTAATTTGATGGAGCACACTGCAATGGAGCACAATAAAAGAATAATTGTGAGAGACAGTTCGAGTAGAGGTAGTACAAATGGCGTACTGATGGTTGGTGCGAGTGGACCGGGTTACACATACAGGGATGGACAGTGGAGGTATAATAGATTTCTGTTCAACAGCACCACCCAAAGAAATAACGGTAGAAGATGGAAAGGGCAGCAATACATCTGCCATGGGCATAGGCATGTGCAGGGGGGGGGGCCCAGCG
>JAODUJ010017090.1:0-12628 GCA_027564615.1 Psolus chitonoides | reverse complement strand
TACCTCCCTGAAAACTGTTTGCACGTTCCAGATATAATTCAATCCATGAAAGGTAATTATTTTATCAAATGGATTTGATTATTGTGTGTTCGAATGAAATTTGAAGGATTTTTCTAACCAATATAGAGCTACTGAACAACAGAAATATAGCAAAAACCTTACCTTCCACGTCGAACTAACCAACCGATACATACATACATACCGAACCAACCAGTCTCACATACCGGATGGCATAGAAAGTAATTGGGAGAATATGAAAGAAGTGTGGAAAAACATTTATTAATTAAACTTAATAAAATTGATGATAGGAAAGGAAAGCAAGTGGTAAACAACAGTCGTATCAGAGCAAGAAGAGAGAAAGCACGAAGAGAATATGCGCTGGTGCATAATGCTGTAAAATGGAGTGTGAGGAACGATAGGACCTTTGCCGAGGAATTAGCAGCAATATTTCCTGAAAGTAAAGTTACTTTTGAGATTGTCTGATTATATCGAATGATCCCATGAACAAATAAAATCAGTTTAGTTTCTTCTTCTTGACTGAAATGCAAACTCATCGAGCTCCTTTAACAAGTGTAACTTTCGTCATCTAATTCTGCTCCCGAGACCGACATCTAACGTCCCTATCAGACGGAAATGAATAAACTCTCGACATACGGCTCGTTATTCTGTAAGTATCAACTGTTTGCAGTTTTTAAATGGATATTTTCTTACGTATCTTTTGGGGTTTGCTTGGTTGTGAACTTCTGGATACTAAAAATCTTTACTTTGAAACTTTAGATCTCAAACTACTGCCGTTTAATCGCGGTGCAATGGTTATTTATTCGGTAATCAGTAGACCACAGATGTAACGCTGTCTGTGATATAAGTAAAAGAAATCTGTTTATTTTACGCCGGTATCTAATTGGTACCTTTGTGTTATGCTTGTTTGTGTATGTTTATTCATAGAAAATCCGCATCTAAATCTTTTTAAAGCTCAGACTACACTGATGAACGTAAACCGCGGTTGTTTTTTAACATTCCAAGAATGGTGAATTGTTGGACACGTCAGTGGTGTTAATCATGTTTTCAAGCATCTACAGTTTTCAGTTGGTACCTTTGGGACTTGTTTGATTGTGTGATTTCACTTTTCAAATATCCCTAATTTTAAACGTTCAGACCTCAAACTACATGGATTTAACCGCAGCATGACGTGACGATTTCTCTTAATTCCTAAATATTCTAGGGGTGGTGATTTGATGAGCACTTTTAAATGACCAGATAGCGGAATTGTCTCTTTATCAAATGCGAACATCCCGAAGGATGAATCTAGTATCACGTAATTAGGAGATGGATACGTTCTTAAAATCTCGGAAGAAATGTGCCTTTTGACATCTCATGTCGCTTCAGTGATTCCTTCTAGGGAAGCAGGAGCCTATAAGTTGTCTCCACAAATTTGTCTGGACAAACGAATGGTTAAGATGGATGGATATAACGTGTATTGATCAGTTTGTTTCTATGCGTCACCATGGTAACAGAGATAAACAAAAAGAAAAGGAAAAGCAAAGAAAAACCAGATGACAAAGAGGTGGTAACTACTTGATTATTTTGAAGAGAATCTAGTTGATGTTTCAAAATGAATAATGGACCTCAAGGATTCAAGCTGATGAACCGAATATGTTCACGCGATTCTGTGTAATAAAACGTTTGTGTGACGTCATAAAGGCTTAATAATGCACGCACGGGTGACTACTTAAAACGAACTTTATCGAAGAAATGATAGAAATCCATGGAAATATGGAATGATGCTAAAAGAAGTGACCTGAAAGTAGCGTGGCCTGTGGGTCGTAGAAAGCCGGGGATGTACAAGCAGGCCACGCGAAGTAGTACAGGAAAACATAGAGTCTACATTCATGGAAAAACTAATGTGCCGACGAGATATCACAATCTTACTCTGAGGATCTCAACATTTAGCAACAAATTTCCCATATGTTCTCACATATCAGAATATCGACAAATTCCCCCTCTCTCCCTCTTTTCCAATTTACTTATCTCGAAAGTTATCTAAAAAATTCGTCATTTTGCAGACAACTGACGAGTTACCGAGTTAGAAGATTCCGACAAGTCGTCATTTTGCAGAACATTGATGAGTTATCAAATAGCGACAATTCGTCCTTTTAAAAAATTGACGAATTACCGACTCAGATCTCGACAATTTGTCATTTAGCAGATAGATTATAATCGAGAAATTAGCGAGTTAGCGTCATCTTGCAGAAAATCGGAATAATTTATGTAAATCTACAGAATAAAATTAGACTAATTAACCCATATGAGGCACACTTTTACCATCCGTCTGCCTATGGTAATTATTTTACATTCGTCATTGTTGACTATTCAACTTAATCCTACTACAAAGTTTCCGAAAATAAACGTTATAATCATCCGAATGATTCATGCTTCGTGCCTAATGAATATTGCCTCGATAAAAGAAACGTCATTCTTTCATTATAGCGAATGAATTTTCTAAGTTCAACAGAGAATATTCAACCTGTTTTTCAACAAAGGACCTACACTTCATTATTCACTTCATTCAACGCGCTAGTCTTGGCAAAGAAGTGCCGACAACACAGGACTGCAGGAACATTAAATGTCAATTCGTGGACAAGAATGTGAAAATGCGTCTTAGATAGTCATACATTCACTCATATAGCAATGGCGGATCTAAGGGTGGGCGAAATAGCGTTAAAATGCCAAAGTTTTCTAGTGCCCTTAAGCATCCCTTCCAAAATGCTGTATCCGCCCCTATATTTTGGACGCTAGCGAGTTAGGAGAGATGGGGTTACACCAAGAAATTAAAGCGACCGGAAAGCATGTTTTTGCTTACTTGCTTTGCCGATTACACATCTGTGACTACTGGCATCTATTATCCCATACCCTATCCTTGCATTTGAAAGGTTTGTTGTGGGGGTGGGGGATTCCATTCGGTCTAGCGTAGTCAACACATAGTCAACCGGCCTAAAACAAAATATTGTTTATTTCGATTAAAATCAACAATATCTTATTACATTTCTTATTAGTTTCATATTACCATTTTTGACGACAATCAGTTCAATATCGTTACCTTTTGCAATGTCAAAACCGAAGTTCTGAGCCAATTATGTGCGATTCTTTAGAATTAGTATGCTGTTGGTAGTCGTGTTCGTGATAAAGCACATGTGCGTCCTGACTCTCGTAAGAGTCTAGTGACACCTCAGTAGGGTCCAACTTGGACACTCAAAGATTCAGACTCGTAACACCACGGGGAGTACTCTCATCACGGAGTCAACTTTGGCTGGCACCAGAGTCGAATTACTCCAATGATCAATACAAAGAGTCAGTTGAATAATCCACTTCAGGGAGATTATAATGCCAGTAACCGAATTGAAGTGACTCTTGCGAGAGTTCGGTGGCACTTGCAGTTATATACTTCGACCATGAAGTGTCAGATAGGTAGGTTCGTGAATAAAAATGCCTGTTGACTCTTATCATGGAGTCAGAGTCAGAGTTGCGCTCGCATCAGCGTATACATACCTACGAGTGTGGATACACAGAGTCAATTAAGTCATGTAGAGAGTCCAGATGCTTCTACTCCAGGCAAAGAGTCACTTCAGTCACAATTTGATTGGACAGGGTTGCGCCAGAGTATTTGAAGCTGCACACCATGATCTTGGACTTCCTTCGTACAAACTCGTGTGACGAGGTAAGGTCTCGAAGCTCGTTGTTGTTGAATTGGTTGTCATCTATTAGATGTCTTTCGCCAAACGGAGGTTATAGACGAGCCTGCCACCAATGGAGATGGAGGTATTGGTGGTATTGGTGGTATTGGTGAGTCTCCTGCATGATACTCTCCAGAAATAGGTTGAAGAATAATGTGGCGAGTGGGCACTCCTGTTTGACGCCAACGGTTGTTTGGAACATGTCTGTTAGTTGGTTGTTCAAGAGAACTGCGCTGCTGGTGTGTTCGTCGGACTGGAGGACTTGGACAAGAACTTCGTCGATGTTGTAGCCTCTGAGAATATGTCGGAGACCCTCATGTCACACTCAAATGCCTTCGTAAGTAGAATTAGGGAATAGGTCACGTTGGTGATGATGACCCTAACTACTCCACCCAAAAAAGTCACGCAATGACACTGTTGTTCGCGCCCCGGCCGCGGGCACCACACAACAAATTAATTAAATAAACCAGAACTAGAGAACTGAGTAATACTGGCAGACATAATAGCCAACAATGTGAACGGTTCAGAGTCGAACCATACAATGACACCAGAGAGTTATTCTACTCATTTGTGTTGGAACGCAACTTTTGTTTTGAGACAGCCTTCGTTCGTATCCCTAGATGTGAAACACTTTGAATATTGCAGGCCTTATGACTGGCACTTGCTTCTGTCGGTTACTCTTGATATTACAGATCCAATTAAATAATCTAAATCAAGCCTTCAATATATCTATTTTAGCCTAGTTATTGCTAATTACTTGTAACTTCTTTAGTTCATCGCATTTGAGTATTTAAAATATTACACCACTGTCGTCGTCGACGAGTTCTACAGCGACGACGCCGTCGCCAACTACAACGACGATGATAATAACAGTTATGAACTTATGCAATATTTCGGCTTCTTTTACAGTGTCATATAGACAAATTGGGCGTATACGGGAAACTTTGAATCACCATAGAAACATTAATTTATTAATTTCCTTTTAGTGATCTAATGCAGAAACAAAAATTAATTGCGAAGTAGAGATACAGAATTATCTCTGCCCTGGTTGTGCTTTGATTAATTCAGGTCTCGATGTGAATTAAAGCAACAGAAGCCGGCCTCCAGTTGGTTGCAATTTGTTTTAAAACTGAATTGACTACATGAGAACAGCTTCCTCGTTGAGTAATTTATCTAACAAATACCACGATTTATTTCAATTTCTCAAATTCAATTGCAAGCACGTGATTCAGTAATACATAAAGCAGACGGTAAATTCAATTTTACCAAAATGCAGTGCATATTTGGAAACAGAAAACAGGAAGTCCCTTCATCTATCAGTCTTTCTAGGATTGACAATGACAAATGGCCAGATTTATAGGTTTGATATAACCAAGATGATTATGACTAAAGTGGTTTTAAATTGAACCAGCAATCAAGAGTTTGAAGTTGAACCATTAAATATTGATAGGCCCACGAAGTCAAGGTTCAATGGGACATACTGCTTCGTCTTTCTTGAAAAGTAACACAACGTAAGTTTTTACTCTTCTACTACAATTCCGGAGTAATTTAAAAAAAAGTGGTAAATTCTCATTTTCTGCCAAATATTTCGCAGAGCTGGTGCAATTGTGTTATGCTGTTATTTCGTTCTTTCTGTTTGCATGGAAATTTTTCGTTCTTTAAACTGAATGTATCTTATTTATTACTGTATGTTAATGTATTGGTATTTATGTATGCGTGGGCCACGGAAAGCGTTAAAGCTTTAAAGGTATTCCGTCGACATTTTTCATGGGAGGCGTTCAGACAAATTAACAGGTAAGCATAGCTGTACATAGAGTCCCTTTATACTGAGAGTTGCGACTTGAGCGTTGAAAAATCCGCTCTGTTGATTCCAATGAACAGAACTTTGCGCGTCTGTGTGCGCGTACAATTATAATATCATGCATTCGTCTGAGTAGAAATCGTTTTATGTGACGACGCAATACGCGTTCTACACTATGTGTATGGGCGCGCGATCGTTTCGCGTACTGCGTATGCCATCCAATGCCCCATATAAATGTATTCTAGTTGTACCCCATATCAACAGCGAATATACTGTTTCATCCAGGATTCTCATGAGTGGCGTAGTTCACTCACTTACTCCGCAAATTTAAATTGGATGCTGACTTGCATCTAGATGTAACTCGTGTGTGTGTTTGTCACGCAGACGCGCACATACGTAACCATGGTGCGCGTTTTGAAAGTTGGAAACAAAATGGCGTCCAATTCCTAGTCGTCGCAACTCTCTGTATAAAGGAACTCTGGCTGTACATACGTGATCCACCAACATGTGATCTGCACGGTACTGTTTGTACCATGCATTTTCGTATAAATGCATTTTGCACTGAAGTTGTCTATTACAATACGTATGCAGCTAAATATGATGTGTCAAGCTCACATGACTATGACCTTGAAAAAATATGACGACTGGTTATCTTTAAAAAAAGTGAAAGATTTACCTTTCTGGACATCAAGCAGATATTCAAATTACGAACTACTTGTTTAATTGATTCTGTTTTATTAGAATTACAAACTAAGAGTTTTCCCAGCACTTGATGAAAACACATTTCTCGGAGTTTCCCTGATATATCCTTGAGTGTAGGAGCAAAACTCAAAATCCCGGAATTTTTTTTCAGTTTTACGTGGTGGGCTTAGTGCTTCTATTTCCTTTAAAGTGGAAACACTGGGTAGCGGTACGTGACACGTAGTATAAGACATGTGCGATAAAAAAATAGCACAATTTTCCACTTCATGTTCAGTTTTCCCTGACTGGAAAAATGCAAACTCATTGAAAACAAACTGATACCCATAAATGGCCCGGGACTTTCTAGGAAATGTTAACGGTGTGCACTTCTTCCTACATGACTGTACGCTTGCATATAAGTCCCATTTATAACCACCATCAGTTCCGCTATTGTATATATTACCTAACCTTCATTTTCCTATGTTTACATTTATTAAACCTAAAAGTTTGACTTTTGCTCTTTAGGTAAATAAACGAACGACTGGGCGGATGTAAAACTGTACGGTTCGTCATGGAAACATCGATGTAGAATGACGTCATCCCGACAGCCCTACTTACCGATGTTTAGAATAAAATCTTCCTCGATTAAACTTCTGAGTGCAACCGATAAAATATGTAAATCTAGCCCAACCGTGAAGTATGTTTTAAACGGATCCAGAGGAAGTGTTTATTAACGCATCAGTCTTTTTCTGCGATAGTGATACAAAATACACTTTCTGCTTTGCTTGGTTTGATTTCATTAGGCATAAAGATTGCTTATACAGCGATTACGCAAACGCTAGTATTACGCATATCATTTGATGACAGGCGTTACAATTATGAAACTGAGCTGTTGGATTAGACGGATATTATTACAATGACCATGTTTAGGCTCAGTTTGGCAAGCCTAATTTAATTGAATCAGACTGTATGCCTATATAGTAAGGTGTCACTTTTTACCACACCTCTAGGGTATGAATAGGAACAACACCGGACACACACGCACTATACCGTCCGGTAATTCGATTTCAATATGATATAAAGATTTATATTAAAAATTTATATCAAGTACCAAGAAATTCGGAGAAATGCGAGAAAAAAGAGATAGACAAGTAAGAGGTTACTGTGAGATGTAACTAAGAAACACAAAATCAATTACCTATTGTCATTACGAGCCTGGCATAGCCTATAGACACTAATGCTGTGTGATGGAAATCAGAAGAAGGGGAGGGGGGAACAAAGGACAGCGGAAGTGGTCTTGATTAAGTGTTCTGGGAAGGATATCGTATGCAAGGAGATGTGTACATGGTCGAATGGAGCAAACATTGGAAATTCATGATATCCTCACGATGTATGACACGGGTCTCACAATGTATGATACCTGAGTGGCGCATTCAAGGGTCCTAAGAAGACCGCTTCATTCATATTGGATTGCTACTACCTATCTTCCCTGGTTCCAACATATGGTTCGACTTATTATAGGAGTCCATGGTCTCTCAAATGTTTACAAAGCAGACGGAAAAGCGGAGCTGAGAAAAAGACACACATATCGACATTTTTTCGTATTTATTCATCGTCAAAGAATAATTGTTCGTAGAATGGTTACAAAATGAAAACAAAAAATGGAGGAGAAATGGTCTTGATTAAAGGGCGAAAAGTCAATTTTTGTAGAGGGGCGGCACTCCTCCTTCCCCCACCCCTTGGATACGGACCTGAGCATATAGTAAGATGTCCATTTTGTGAGTGTTTCTAAGCCCCCGAACACAAATGTCTTTATTCTATGGAAAGAATCGTATGCAAGAGAGATTTATACATGGTCGAATGGAGAAAACAGTAGAACTCCATGACAATATGACCATGTAGGTGCTTGTATACCTCACGATGACACGAGTCCTAAATATACAATTTATGATACCTGGCACATGTGTCATTACAAAGGTCCTTACACCTGAACACAGCCAATTAGGACAACTTTCTATTGTTAAAAGCATCATATTTTCTACAGAATATCATGCTATGTAGCATTCGTTCTGCAGATCCTAACCTAACTGCATATATTAAAATAAATTTAAATACTCTCGTTCTGCAAAACCCAACCTAACGAATGCTTCAAAGCATGACTTTTCCCTAACCTAACATAAATATTGTCCCAACTAAGTGCCTAACAAGACTGCCTTATGCATATTGGATTGCTATGCATATCTTTACTGGTAGCCTGTATGATTCATATTATTATAGAAGTCCATTATCTCCGTCTCAAATGTATAAAGAGGGAAACAAGCTGAGAACAAGACACATAGACTATCGACAGTATTCGTATACTTGCCGTAACGAGTCTGCGGTTCATGTAGCCTTGTGGCAATCTCTAATAGAACTATAATCACTATCAGGGGTGGATGCAGGATGATGCCCCCCTTCCATTTTTTAGTTGCAATGTTCTTCTCCCCAAAAATAGAGGACTTACAGGGGGAAATTCTAAAGAGTAATTGTTCTTAGACTGTTAGAAAGTTTTAGTTAATGAGTTAATTAAAACGCAAAAACCTGCGCGTAATTTGTAATAGTGGTGAGTTTCCCCACTTAACCGATAACAAACCGCCAACGACCTCAGTCCATCAAAAATTCATGACCGGCGAATTGAGTTAATGCATTTCTAAGGAGTACGAGTATACTTGATCTAAATTAGTAATGATAAAAGGGTACTACAATAATTCCACAGAGGGACACCTTACAAACCACGTGATCACATGATCACCGTTTCCATCTGTAAGTATCCCCTGACTATACATTTATTGCAATTTAAAAGTGTCTAAATGTGTTTCGATCACATCTTATCAACTTGAAGTTTACTTTCTTTTTTTTAATAGGGGAACTGAACCCTGAAATTCTAAAGTTATAGATATTGTAGAGCAATCAAATACAAGTAGGCTACTTTTGAAGGTTTTTTTCATTTGACGAGTTGGAGGCCTTGTCTTATGTAATTCCCTATAATTTGTTCCATTATTTTTCAATGAAAGAACCAGTTGTTTTGAGTCAAACTTTTAAAATTGATAGTTCTATCTATGAATTTTGTGTTTTGACAAACCAAACTAAAAACATCAGTTGTCATTAATGTAACCTGTTGAACTAAAAAACAATGAATTGCAATAAACTGTCAAACTCGTAGTCTATGTGTGACATCATGGACTTGCTTCAAGTCTTCAACTTGGTAAATGAAAAATAAAACTTGATAACTCGAAAACTGAACAAGATTTTGCAAATGCGGTTTTCGGTAAAGTAGCCTACTTGTATTTGATTGCTCTACAATATATAACTTCGAAAATGTAGGGTTCAGTTCTCCCGTAAAGGTGCCAGTTGAAGTTGTGTATGGACAGTAAATCGTTTTGGTCCAACACGGGTTCCCATGTTATCTGTTCCAAAATTGGATTGTTCTCGTTTTGTTTAAATTGTTGTTAGTTTATATTTAAATGACAAATCCAGTTAGAATGTATTATTATGTACCAAAAGTGTATGCTGTAGAGGATTAACCCTTTAGGCCATGCCTGGATCGCATGTGACCCTACTTCCCCTGACCACTCACAGCTCAAAACTGCCAGTAGGGAGGCCGAATCTGCACCGATTACATTCAAAGGCACTGGATCTGACGCCCCGAGCTGTAACGAACAAAAGGGGCTGACTTAAGCCGAGTTCATTTCTCCTGCCCAATGACAGCCGTGGGTTGAAGGATTAAGCAATACGTTGATTAGTGAAGATCCCATCTTCCTACTGTGTTTCAATTCAGAAAAAAATATTATCACATCAGGGAAAGTCCCTTCAGTGATTATGTCACTTCATTGTACTCAGTATGGGGAAGCTAAATACCTCAATATGTAAAAGTTAGTATTCCTGTGATATAACAGGATCGCATGTTTTTCAATGTATAACCTCCAATGACCCGACCTTGGAACTATGCAAAAACAATATGGTGCATGTACCCAATGTGTAAACATTCTTAAAATACCTTTTTTAACCCTCTTCAAGTTCATATTTAGCACTAAAATCGGAATGCTATTCATTCTAATATTGTAGGGTATTATGTCAATTGGCCACAGATGATGCAAACTTCTGGGCCGGCGTCCCAGTGAAAGTCTCGGCCAATCGGAAGCGTCCCAACTGCTGATCGGCGGTCATTTTAGCCTGAAACATGATTTTCAGTCAGATGTTTGTTTTGATGAATATTAGTGATGTGTGTAAGTGGTAGTTTGTCAATAGAAAAGAATGAATATAGAATACTTTTATGTGATTCCACACCTTCTCCCTCTCCAGTAGGGCCGCAACCAAAAGTTGACACCCGGAACAAATCAATTATTATTGAACAAATAAAAAATTGTCCGATCTCCGGTCCGATCTCCGATCTCCGGCACGAGTGGATTAACATGGTAAAAAGATAAGGAACATTACTGCGAGCGAAGATTGTTCGATCTCCGACACAAGTGAATTCACATGGTAAGAAGATAAGGAACATTACTGCGCGCGAAACTGAAATTGTCCGACGTTCGGGTTATTTAGTGGCACATTAGCACCAATAACACCGGATGACAAGACATGGCGAAATATGGAGAACGCTACCACGCGCGGAGCGCTATAAAACAATGACTGTCATGACCGATCCTTTGGTTATAAACAGCACATTCGTCACAAATGGCAACAGATGACATGACAAAATAAAAACGAAATAACAGTACTGGGCGCACGCCAGCGCGCGAATTTTTTTAGTTATCATGTAGGATTGTCGGGGTTTCGACGGCACGAAAAGGAAACCAACGGAAAATACATACAATGCAGACACTATTGCGCGCAATGACCGATCTTTGGTTTATGAACGGAACATTCAGCGCAAATGATATCACCAGACAAGACAGGCTAATAACGGAATACAAAATAGGTTGTGATGTCCGATCTTTGGGTTTTTATAAATAGGTTTCAGCCAAAACGAACGATATATTATTTCCCACTTGAAATTCTAGTCGTCCCACCCGAATTTTCAGGCGTCCCACTTTTTGGGACGCGTCCCTGAGTTTGCGGAACGTCGAGCTATAGTACATACGATGTTTCACTTAATTCATCATCACCTGGTCAACATTAGTCTTCCATCCTCATTTCTACCTGTCACATACATTCAGTGTAGGAGATCGCAGGACAAGACCACCATCTCAAGTATGGTATTCTAACCGCTACAATACGTGCCTACCGGTTCTCCTTCTACCCTCGTTGCATCCGACTTTGGAACCAGCTTTACCAGTCAGCACAGTCACCATTCTCGCCTGCCGCCTTCATGGTCTCAGCGCTTCCTACCATCAGGATGTTGCGCCCCCAACAGGCTTCCGGCTCCTGTAACTCCCATTAGGACTGTATATAGTGCACCATGCATTCCAGTTCTTTGTTCTTTGTGATTTCGTTTTTCGTCACTGTATTCCTGCACCTGCACCAAGCTTTAAATGTCACCTATAGTTTCATCCTAGTATAGCTTCACTCGAGGCTCTTTGAGATTACTGAGCCAAGTACTAAATGTATTTCACATGTAAGGAACACGTGGGAACTTGCAGTTATATTTTAAAGGATAAGTAAAGATTTCCAGCAAATACTAGGTACCGGTAATGATGCAGGAAAAGTATGATGTTACCTTTCAACTCTAATTAAATTCACTTATTAAATAGTCATATCTCCTTAACTTAACCGGATATACTATAAAGTTGGGATAAAGTGCTCCTGGCATAATTGTTAACGTTCTATAACAGAATAAATGTTTAGGGTAAACTTGCGCTTTAACTGAAAGTCTTCATTTTCAACAAACTGTTTGTAATCATTGATGTAGCGGCTTCAAGCAATTGCGAGTACCTTCTAGGGGTACAGCTTACAGGGGAAAAATCGCCACTTAATTAACTGAATGTAAGAATTAGAACAGTTTCAGTCACTTAGAGGGTAAGCAAAACACGTTCGGGGACTGCGATCAAAGAAGGATGAATTTTGTACGAACATGAAACCACTCTCGATCTCGGTCAAGTTGATTGCAACACAAAAAGTTTCCGGCAAGTGGGTCCATTAAAGGAACGTAAAGATGCGTTGTATTTTCTTGCCATATTAATTCTCTCTCTATTCTGCTCTCGCCGCATTGACTGCCAGTTAAATACAGAATTATTTTTAGGATATCTGTCTTGGTTCACAAATGTCTGTCTGGAAACGCCCCCGCTTATTTGAGTAACTTAAGTTAGTTCGTATCCCTAGACGCCCAGTTCCCGGATCCACCGTAAGGTGGCAACACACGACGAAAGCTTACACGGAACACTCAATAGGTTTCATTGACGCAAATACGGTTACGAATTTAGCTTGATTTTGATTT
>JAODUJ010016979.1:0-12629 GCA_027564615.1 Psolus chitonoides | reverse complement strand
AAATGTTCCTTTTAAAACCTTATAGTAGAGTGTACGAGAGTATCCAACCACCCCGATTCCATCGGGATTATCACGATTTTGCTTGAAAACCCCAAATCCCGATGCAGCTTCAGTTGGGTAAAATCCAGATTTTGAGGATCTGCTCCCATGAGCAACAACCCAGGAACGATATTATCGTTAAATTCTCATAATTATTACCTCTCATACAAACAAGCTTGTCTGGCATATTATTATAAGAATGCTGAAAATGAAGTTCCAGGGCTTCCAGATTCAAACATTTCTGGGAGATCAGACCCCCCTAGGGGCTCGTGCCTTCAGCGCTCACAAAGGTTTCCCCTCTACATCTACAATCCCAATTTGGGTACATCCTTAGGTGGGACACCCTGCTTTACAGCTGGCAAAATGGCAGATGGCATCTATTTTAGCATGTGGTGTCACCTAGAAATTGGAAAAAATGTCATTAATGTTCCAAAATGTTCCTCTGTTATGCTTTATCATGCCCCATTGAACAGGTCCTGAAAAACTCAAAAGCAAACTGCTAGAGGATTGTGATATATTCTGATCCTTGTATATATAATTAGGTTCAGACCAGAAGTTTTATTTCGAACTTGTTTTGAAAATATTCATTTATTAGGGGATAGTTACCAGGATAAGTTACAACCAGCTATCAAATAGCCATTTATTTGCTATTTCCAAAACAATATACAACCCCTCCCCTCCTACCAATGTTGTACCTGATATGCCAGTAATATATTGATGGATACTGACTGATTCAGGGGATACTTTAAGGGTAATATTATGAATTTCATCACCCTTCCCTACACCCGAATAAGAGACCTCCATGGGGCAATCTGCTGTCAATCTGTAATAATACCCTACCCTCCTTTACCACTCCTCCATACCATCCCCCTCCCCAACCACACAATCTGTTTTAAACTGGTACAACTCTCTCACCTGACGGCTGGACAAGCCTTCCTGGATAGCTTCCTCCATGGCCCCCCTCCATTGTGATGTCTCGATGGAGCTGTCTGCTGTTAAACTGTAACAAATCAGTCAGACACTGTCATCAGGAACATCGAGGTAAATTTTTGCAGCACCCGATATGTTTTTGATAGAATGTATTTTGTAAAGACAATGCTCAGACCTACAAACTCTCACGGTTTTACCATGCATTTTATTGGGGGTCCCCTGGTTTTTAAGCCGATCCAGATTTAGCTGTTTGCAGGCCTACATTGTATAGGTTTAGTTATCTACAGGTTCAGGAAGCCAACTATGAAGCCATGTGTGATCATGGATGAACACCGGTGAAATATCGCCTTCTCTTTTCGAACAGTGCTCAGAGGGTAACGTGGCAGGCGTGTAACTATTACAATCCCATCCTGCTCCCGATACCGGCATTTAACATCCCCATCCGACGAACGTGAGGGACACTCTTAGCCTTTTCCCACTTTCCCAAATGCCGAGAGAGGTGGTAGCAACCTGTCTGCCACCACTACAGGGCGGCCGTGCTAAACCTTGCTTCCCACTACAATGGATCCATCAACAACTGCAGTACAGCGTTTTGACGGCACCATCAATTGAGGAACCACCAACAACTGCACAAGTCTTGTTTATAATTGACGAATTAAACTAATAACGAAAGCCTTCCTAATTTGTTCCAAACACTTTGATAAAAGTTGATTGACGTCATCATACCTTGTATTCAACATTATTGAAACAAGTCTTGTTTATAACTGACCCATTAAAGCTATTAACAAAAGCCTCCTTGGTTTCTTCCAAACACTTATACAGGAATATATTAATTTGACGTCATCATTATTTCCTTCATCATTAACTCAAGTCGTGTTTATATTTGACTCATTAAAGCTATTAGAGAAGCTTTCTTTATCCGTTGCAAACACCTCACTCTGAACCATAACAAGTTTGGATGAAGAACTATTCAAGGATGTGTGACACCATGTGTCTATCAAAAAAATTAGTCTCCGAATGCGAACAATTTGCTCACAGAAGAGACCCGCCTCACTCATTTACATAGGGATCGTCACTGTGCTGCATATCCCATTGTTCGAGCAGGAGGTTCAGGGGCTGTAAAGCGTGATAATGATCGTCAACCGATGCGGACAGCACCCAAAGGCGCACCTAGGCGTGAATTTACTTAGAAGGACAAGCTGTTACCCCGGCAGCAAGCATTCCTCTTTTCCCATCACCACCAGTATCCAGCAGAGAGACGAGGTCTCTACAGCCGGTGGCGGATGAGGGTGCAGTGGGATCCTCACAAGAACCACAACCCGATACAGCCAACACCACGGTGCTCAAACGGCAACCCGGACGATCACCCATCCGAGCAACTGAATAGGCTGCTAGCTGTACCCATTTGAACACCTGGGTGGAAAGAAGCAATCAAGGTAAAGTGTCTTGTCTAAGATCACAATGGAAAGGCCGAGCGATCCTGGGAGGATACCAACTCGCAACCTTTCGATCTGTAGTCTGGAGCTTTACCGACTGGGCTTTCCGCCCTCTCTGAAGCATGATAGCTGCTATGTTACTGGCAGAAATCTGGACACAAAAGGGCTGGTCGTCGCCAGCTGTGTTCAGCTCCCGCGACAGCCCCCTATAAATTTGGCCTCCGTGGATGAAGAATTAATTTAAATGAATTCATGCAGTAATAATGGAAGAACGTCGTCCCCCAGCTGATGTGTTTAGGTCTTAATCTCAGGGAGCAAGCAATTTGCTCGTAGACGACCGCCTCGGCCAAACACGTCTTTACTTGTTGACATGGGGCTCATCACTGTGCTACTACCCCATTGTTCAAGCAAGAGGTTTCGGGGGCTCTGAAACATGACAGCTGGTGTGTAACTGTCAGGAAAGCAATGGGGGCAAGAAAGGGCCGGCCATCAGCTGCGTTCAGCTATATAGTCTAGATCAGTGGTTCTCTAAGTGGTCCCAACCGCCCCAGTGGGTGCTGGGAACTTTCAGGGGCGCTCCAGAGACCACGGGCAGTAGGGGAGCGCTGGCAATGATTTGGGGGCACTGGCGAGCTACGGGGTTGCCAGATATCACCCGGTAGTATTGAAGCTGGAATGAACGCAGCAGTTATTACATCATATTCAACTTCAAGGCTTTGTGCACTGGGTGTCCGACCTCGAACGATAGCACAAGGGGGAGGGCATTGGGCCAGTCCAAGAGGGCAGAAGGGGGCGGTAGTCAAAAAAAGTTTGAGCACCACTGGACTGGATGCTTGTGTCCTGCCACGACTACCCCTGTAGATTCAGCCTCCATAGATAAAGAGTTAATGGATAATATGTTCACAGTGGATACACAATAAACTTTCTTGAAATGAAATGAATGTTTCCCCACCAGTGCATGATACCCATCAGCATCAGCAATTGAATCACATTTTATATCGTAATGTGCTAAGTATTTTGTCGCATGAAGTTCATCTTTTTTAACTTTTATTACTGTATGAGTTGTACTGTGTTGCATGCACTATGAACACTGACAGGGTAAATTATACTTTTTCATTTTTCAAGGGAGGGGTGCTCCTAGAGTTCACAAGTTATGGGTGTAACCCACAACCTCACATACTCGTAGGCAAACACTGCACACAGCCTGTGTCTCATCGGTTCAATACGACTGTGGATTGCATACAATTGGACATATAAAAGCCAATATAATCAAGAGAAAAAACATCCAAGGTCCAATGTATAATAGGCAAATTGGGCCAATGCCGAGTTCAAAAGTGTTAAATTTTGTGTAGTGTTATCGTGTCCCTGATACGTAATGCTAAGTAAGCTTTCCATGAGGCGTTCAAATCTCCACAGTCTCTCAGCACTACTGTCGGTGACAGTATTAGTAGCACTAACGGTGTTAGTACTACATGACTGAGGTTTTGTAGTGTTACTGCTAGTAGCAGCATTATTGCTAGCAGTGCTATTCTTAGCTTTCAGATTCTGTCCCTTTCGGGGAGGTTTTGACGCTCCTTTGGACGTCTTAACACTAGGCCTAACATTAGGCCCCGGCGGCACTTCATTCCGCACATTGTTGCTACATGATTGACGATCGGTAACGTTAGGCTCCATTCCTGTAACAGCGTTTTCGGCGATCCCGCTCGAATCCATCGAAAAGTTATAATCCGCTCACAAAAAAAAGTCTTGAAATGAATGTATATGTTAATTCCCGTAAATCCGAGAGCAATCTGATGATTTTTGTATCACAATTTTTTCCCCTAACAACAATCACGGGTAAACTGCATGATGCAAGGAACGTACGGACTGCGCATGCTCACGAACGGGATCTCATAATACCCGAACATAATTATGAAATAACAATTTCTGTATATTGTTCAAACGATGTGGACCTATGTGAGTTGAACTCTTTGCTGGGTCTAATATGCACAGAACCTTCTGTAATGCCACAACAAAACATTGGTCCAAATGGTTTTAAACTTACTCATACCGACCGCGAACCATCGCGGGCCACTCCAAAACTATGTAAGTCTGTCAACACTGACCCTGATCAAATATTTGAAAAGGCCTACAGATATTTTTTAGGTATTTTTAAACATTATTACTATATTTCATTCGTTGAAAGATTGAACTTGTTCCATTCAACTCGGCTCTGCCTCGTTGAATGGAACGTTCTATCTTTCAACTCATGAAATATTTTTACTATTGCACTCATAACCATTCATTATTTGTATACTAGGTCACAAGTTGAGTGACCACTTGCACTGAAGAGGCCCGGGGTTCGAATCCCACTCGTGCTTTGATACTTGCTTGTCAAAAGCTACAGCTTGTTGATGGTCTTGCAATCTCTGGTTTCATTTGCAGTGGGAGCAATTGACTTTTGAATTGGGAAAATTAGGTTCACTGGATATGTTTTGGCACAGCTGTTCTGCAGTTGTGATGGGCAGGTTCCTACCACCTCTCTCAGAATTTGGGAGTGGATTAAGGCTGAAAGTTACCTCACGTCCGTCCGATGGGGACATTCAATGTAGGTGCTGGGAGCTTGTTACTTCCTGAACACTATTCGAGAAGAGAAGGAGGGCCTTCGCCGGTGTTCATCCATGATCACAAAGTTTCAGGGTTCCTCGATAAATCATAAATGGCTTCCTGAACACATACATTTCTATATATCAATCTATATCTAAAACCCTTTGAACGTTTTAGACAATATAGTATTCAATAAAGTAAAATGCTGTTGCTAGAAATCCTGGCAGGGTAAAAGTCCACAGCACTTGGTGTATTTGCTCAGGGAGGTTGTAATTGATTGGCATCATAACTTGTGTTCATGTCAACTAATTTATCAATGCTTTCAATGAACTTCAAACTAATTAGTTAAACTTCCTTCTTTGCTAATAACAACTTGTTGAAGGTCACATAACGTGGCTTGAAGAACATTTACTCAACTTGGGAGAGATTCTGGAAAGGTAATCTTAAACGGGGGCACGGTGGCCCGGCGGTGGTGGTTGCGACTCTCCATCTAAGAGTAGTGAGGTAGAGTGCCACCTGGAATGCCACCTTTGAGCAAGATAGGTTACTCTGCCTGCTTCAGTCCACCCAGCTGAAAAAGGGTACTAGCTTCATCTTGGGGGTATGCAGCGATGGACTGACCCATCCTGGGGGAGTATCATACTCTCATCCGCATCATGTACTGGGGCAGATCCAGGATTTTTGTTTGGCAGGTGCAGTGTACTTTGACTGACCTGGGAAAGGGTCTATGGGGAGGGGCACATCCTTTGAGAAGTTTTGCTCATGTAAGGAGGCCTGGATGCAAAAGAGTACTATCTTTCGCTAGTTTTCAACTAATTATGTTCGAGAATTTTGTTTTTTGTGGGGTAAAAATGTATGTTTTGAGAATTTTGGGGGGTGCATTTGCACCCATGGCCGGCCTAGATTCGCCCAGATGTAAAATAAACTGGATTCGAGCACCGGCCCAATGGACTGCATGCAATGGGCTAGGGAGCAAGGCCATTCTCCCCAGAGTAATAACCTATTGATTTTATAATCATGAATATTCACTGAATTTACTCACAAGTACTGCGAGGATGGTGTTGTCAGCTGCAGTCTATTCCTGGCTACCTCTCGTACATTGGTCAGTTTCATCTCGATGTCGCATATAGCTACAGCAGCTTCAAAGTCCTGTACCGATAGAGAACACATGTAGATGAATATAATCAGGACGTTGTAGCTTAGTGGAGCTACTACCTCTACCAATTCGACCGACTGCGTAGTCAAGTGGTTAAAGCATCCGACATGCAGCCAGGAGTGCAGGAGCAGGGTTAGCCCTGAACTACAAATCTGAGGGTCCTAGTCTACTTTTTCGGACCCTCTAAAGGTCTGAAATACTGAATTTAAGGCGTCTAACAGTAATCTTAAGGGGTGCAACACTTCGACTTGACCATTTTCCGGTATAGCCCAATTTTTCTTCTCTACTAATGAATACACACATCTTACACAAATTGCATGTAATGTATTTTTTGATAGTGTTATTTTGTGAGAGATGGAAAATCAACAAATTGGGAATAGGGATTTCCCAGCTGACGATAAATTTCTGTGCGACCAAGCCTACTTTGTTAGATGCACTGGAGGAAGCTCGAGGAATAAATTGCACATCCAGAGATGAAACTATGGGGTCTATGACGTGCAAGAACATGACCCTGCTCAGGAGTTTGAATCAAGGCTGGGTCATGAGAAAGACTGAAAAATGGTACATACTGCCGTATTGAATATGTGGTGCTCAGCACTGATCGTATGTGGTATTGTTCTAACAATACGCCTTGCCAGCAACATCAGAATGTGGCCGAAATCCCATAACTCATTGATGCCCAGAGAGAGCTTGTCAGCAGCACATCCTTGCTTGTTTACGTGGTACTTGTCACTGCGCTGCTAGCCAGGTTCTCCAAGCATGTGTCAGAGGTGCTGAACCATAAAGGCTGTAATGTAACTGCTGGAACGTGTACATGAAGGTGTCAGTCACTGTGCGAGGCTCCAAATCGTATAACCCGACTTTGCATGTACACCCCCAGGGCCATTTCATTCAGGGCAAAAGGGGCAACTGCCAAGGAAGGGCCCCCGGCCGGAGGGGGCCCCAAGATCTGGAAGACTACCGTAAAACGAGGCAACTTTGACACCGGAGATCACTTTGAAACAGAGGTTATTCTTGAGTTCGCCTTGCATACGGCACAGAAGGTGATACTCCAGTCAATTTCTTGCCTCGCAAACACCAAACTTTGTTTTGTATATAGGGGCCTCATCTTATTACTTTGCCCGGGGCCCAGTAATTTGCTAAAGGCCCCTGTACACCCCCCTATTGCCCGAATGTGCACGACAGGCAAAAAAGGGTTAAGCAGGAAATTGCTTGTGTAGGCCGAGGCATCCAGAGTAGATGTGTGCTGCCTAACAGTGGACCGGGGATGTAGTCTCAATCTGAGTTAAACCGTTAGCGCAGTGTAACTCAACCTTTTTGGCACAGGGGCCCACTTACTACCGCAGAAAAACATTTGCGGACCACCCCACATCCAAAATATTCCAATGTCATTAATTACGCCTACACGTAGCCCAAACTTTCACGGACCCACAGCATTTGGCGAACCGCTTTTTTAACGGACAAGTCAGTGGTCCAGGGACGACAGGTTGCCTAACACTGCTTTAGTGCAGTTCCAATTTCTTAGGTGGTATTTGGTGGGACAATGGCTGAAACGCGGCTCAAGCCTGGCCCCATTGTATGCCACATTCTAGCAGTGTCATGCCCCAGCGCCTCCGCATCCCCCTGCTCAAAATATGTGGTCGCTACGTGGAGTGACGAGGTCTGCATGGCCAGGTGAAGAGGTGTGTGTCATTCACACCCCATATGCACTAAAGGGGTAAACTCAGCCTCTGTACATATTACATTTGGGCTAGAAACGTCTTTGCGAGTGGATGGCCACCTTCCATTACTGCTGAAATTAATCAAAGTAATCAAAGTTAGACCTTTGGGACATGGCCCAAATTTCACAGGGAAACTTGGTGGGACAATGGCTGGAACAGAGCTCAATCCCAGTTGTATTGTCGCCGCATTCTGGCAGCATCACGCCCCAGCTCCTCCACACACCCCCCCCCCCCTCAAAATTTGCAGTTGCAACGTGCAGTGCCGAGGTCCCTGTGGCCAGGTGAAGAGGTAGGTGTCATTCATTATGCGCTAAAGGGTGAAAGTCCCAATCTGAGTTAGAAACCTTGGTCCAACTCTACCTATTGATCTTCAATATTTCTGGGCTTGTGTGTCGGTTAATGTCCCATACCTAGTTAATTGGGGTTTTAAAGTATGCAAACTGCCTCAAGTCATGACGTACCTTTAATGATTTGTACATGCACAGCATTTCTCCCTTGATCGCGATGTATCTGAAGGACAAAAAGAAGGACATGTGATTAGAATGGATGAAACTAAGCAATTGTGCAAACATTACAAATGAGCAATTTTCCATTTTACTCTTTTGGACCTCCAAAATGTAGGCCTGCGGAATATATTCTATATCAAGCAAATGGTAATCCCAAAATATAGCAACATCTTTTATACCTAAGAGTGTGAGATCTCCTATGTTTTCTTTTGTATTTGTTACGCCTACAAAATTGTTGTGCCAAAGTTGTAGTTGAAACACCAGAACAGTGCGATATCATCATGGCACACAGGCTGAAAAAAAAATCATCATATATCATTCTTCATACTGTTCAGGTTCTGCAAACAATGTTTCCACTGGGCACCTGACAAGAACACCAAAATAGGGCAACACTTCATGAAAGATAGGTTGAAATGTTCATCCTATGCTTCCCTTCATTCTCATGTCTTTTAATGATAACATATGAAAGTGCATTCGTTATTAAGCATCTGTCAACATTATAACAATGCAAGGTGACATCATCATAGCAGGTAAAGCTTTAAAGTGATCACCCAACAAAGAACACCACCCAAACAAAGAATTGGATTTATGGTGACATCCCACCCATCTCAGTTACTGTTGCACGAAGAAGAGCACTATTTGCAGATCACTGCTTCCGTAATAAGAACCAGATTATTTCTGATGTCCCTCTTTGGAGATTACCAAAACCCATCCAGGGGCTGCATACTCCTTAGGTATCCTGACACAATATCAAGAGACACTGGCATCAGATTAGATGATTTGGCAACAGCTATAATGGGCAATACCAAGTGGCGTATCAGAGTGTCATCTATCTTGACTGTAGTCGACTAGGTGAGGGAAGTGAAAGTGGTCATATTCAGTTTCCTTTAGAATTATGTGCCAACAAACTGTCATGTGTGAGAAAATATTAAGAGGTATCTGTCCACACAGAGAATTGAACAAAGAGACTTCTCCGCAAGAATGGCTTAATAGATCCTACACTTTCCTCATTATTTCTTCAGGCCTACGAACTGTTGATGTGAAGAATGTATCCTTCATTAAGCACATGGCAACAATGAATTTGACCCCCCTCCCACCATATCCCCTCTTCTTCATACACTTGTCGCTGACTCACCTTTTTGAACTAACACCTTCCACCTTGAGATACCCCTGAAAAAGAAAACAACAACATTAAATCATACAATTATTTGTGAACCAGGTAGCCAAGAGGTGTTGTGATCCCCCTTTTGACTAAAAAAGACATTTAAAGAAGGAGCCCAGGGAGATTGCATTCCAGCCAAAGAGAGAGTGAATAGTGTTATTTAAAAATGAGATCATCCAATAACTAAACAATTATTTTAGCTACACCATCAAGCTAGACTGTTTTATTAGTTTTTCAGTGTTTGGCCCCTATTGACTTCAAATGACCTTCCCACCAACAGCGAAAACATCAGGAATCATATACTCGACATGAGTAACCTGCATACCGAGTATGAGATCAAACCAAGTTAGCATCATCAAGTTAGACTGTTCTATAAGGTTTGACCCCTTTGACCTCAGATGACCTTTGACCCAAAATCCCTGAACACCCCAAAAGGAAGCACTATTGAAGTATTATTATGACGAACCTCAACACCATACTATCGAATCTGTAGGAGAAGCGTTTTGCATATTTTCAGTTAATGACATCTAATGACACTAAATGACCGTTGACCTGAAAATCTTGACATCATTTGATGGCCCATCATCCAATGAACTTTATGTCAAAGTTTCAACAGAATCAACATTCTGTGTAGGTAGGTGGGTGAATGGATGGATAGATAGATGGATCGATAGATTAAGATAGATAGATTGAGATAGACAGAAGGATCGTACAACCATTGTTGCATACCAGGTACATGTTGTCAATGTTCACTTAAGCAGGACTCTTTCCAGGCTTTAAGTTGTCACATAACAAATCATTACTTTGAATTTACCCTTTGTTGATACAATTTCCTTGGACTAATGTTCCCCAAATTACAACAACCTGTTTACATTATCTTTTACCCGTTTTTCTGCTTACAAAGGATGTTACGATTTCCTGTCAAGATATACATTACACAGATCCACACATTAATTAGCAAGCTGTCACATACAAATGTCTGTCAGTCCTAAAAGGAGTAATTATCATAATATCTTGCATAATGTTTGACTTGGTTCAATGGTTGAAACACCCAATCCTGCATGATATAATAATCCATATCCTACAAAGTAGCATTATAACCTTGTATGAAGGTTACATGAGAATTTGTTTATTTGTAAAATTGTATTCACACACATTCACACACATGTGGGAAATTGAGATTTGTAACAAATTACGTACATATCATTTCATTTTTCCTTTTCTATTTGTCCAAACCTTCAAGAAAGCTTGATTATATTTCATAGAATGATTGCATAACAAGGATACAACTGTCCATTGTGATTCCATGAAATATACATTGAAATGATGAAAAGTTATATTAGGAAAGTGAAAACATGGCTTAGTTTCCACAGCCCTCTATAGTTTTGTTTGAAAGGCGGTATGTGACGGTTGTGTGTTTGTGTACACCACAGAATTAAATTAGGAGAATGACGTCATGCGCAGTAAACTGAAGCTCTGCATAACACACGAATGACGTAATGCTTAAGCGCTAATTGCTCACTACGTAATATAAACATTGTGGAGAACGTGCGCATGAAAAATGTGCGCATGTCAAATAGATGAATTACTCATATTTTGCGCTGTTTTTCGGTGCAGTAATCATACAAATGTGGCAGAGGATTATCATTCTACAGAGTAACACCATTATTCATGTTTCATCAAAGAACACACAGAAAATAATACCATTCGTGATTGTTTACTGAGTAGTTCAATGCAGAGAACCACCACATTAGACGTACCGAATACCACGTGACATATCGCAAGGCTAGAATCACCCGACTATTGTTAACCTGTTTACATGCAGTATTGTCAAGTTTAAATGCCATTGTTCAAGGTTTTTAGTATTTAACATCTGTTGTTCTACAAGACCTTGGGGCTATACTAAAAATAACTGCATACTTGTACTAATGAAGGTTGACCAACTTACAAAATATGATCTTTTCAAATGTTTGACATAATGTTAGATGCAAAATGTAGATTTGTTACAAATGTAGTCATCACTCTAAAAGTGGCACATTAAATTTGTTTTAGCTTTCTACATCATTTGAAAGCTTGCCAGTAATGTTCCCCAGTATCAAATATAAGTTATCGTTGGTAACTCTTTATGTACCAAGCGGACTTATTTATCCGATCGGGCAAAACAAATTCAAACATTTTTTAAAGCACCATTCGACATCCCCCTAAGCTCAAAATAGGCCTATTTTGAAGATAAGACACAGGGCGAATATTTAAAAATACTTTGATGGGGGTCTATGGCGAAAATGTGGTGACCTTGACTTGACCTTGTGTCATATACATTTATCCTATGTCATTAAAAAACATCAATGTTTTCTGACCCCTTTCGATGTTGTTACAGACGGGAGGGAGGGGATCAACTATAAAACTTAGTAGGCTTAGCTGGCAGATGTATAGGATTCATAGGCGAGCTCGGTGCAATTAATATATTTACACTCTGGTTACAGTCAGCCATATACAGTAGCGGATCCAGATGAGGGGGGACCCCCTTTTCAAAATTATATGAACTAAATGCTGCTTATATATTTGCAAAAGTTGCGATTAACGGTTATTTTGAGTAATGATATAAATTATTTGAGTAAAGCAAGTCAATTTAGAGCTGTACTGAAAACATTGGGCCATATGATCTTGTTGTTGCTGAGTCTCTCTCTGGTAAGTTCCTAGAGACAGCGATATGATAGTTAAGTAAGTTATTTTGCAAGACCATTGATTGAATTGGTATGTAAAACAGATATAAAACAGTTGTATAAATTGACTTAAAGGTGCTGTCGAAGTCACCGCTAATCACAGTTCCATCCTAAATTATATAGAACGCGTTCAAGTTACATTTTTGTAGGGCTGGGATGAGGTCTAATATGATTTTCTGAAGACGTGTTTTGTTACCAGACGAGTTAAAATCGTGGCACCTCCAAAGTTTGTGCGCTTCGCGCGTGTTTGCAATATACTTGAATATACGTGTATTTTCTTATCAACGTTTCCGCTCGCTTGCTTTGAATTTCTGTCGGTTTTCTGCTTGTTACAATTGTAGCCCAATACATTTTCTGTCATGAGTATAGC
>JAODUJ010016869.1:0-12634 GCA_027564615.1 Psolus chitonoides | reverse complement strand
TTTATGTTTAACAACATCAGCACATCAAAAAGTGCCATAGTCTCTGATATCATGTCATGAAAATCACCAACCAAAATGTTTAGGGACTAGTGCTTGAGGGGGAACACTTTTCGCGGAGTAATTTGCCCTAATTGGGGTGTACGACCTTAAACAGGACTGTTGCTCAAATTATCATTTATTTCACCGATCAGACGAGAATCAGAGTTGGTAACCCTTGTACGAGGTATGGCACGTTTTGGTCGCGCGATGAAATTCTGAGTTTCATTGTATACATATATAGTGTGTGCCTGTGTGCGGCGTGGTACTCGAGCTGGCCGGCAAACGAATGAATACGAATTTATCGGAATGCCTGCCATGAACAGACACGTACGGTATACAGGCTATAGTGTGCAATTTACAATTGAGAAATAATTTCGTGGTTAAAAAACGTGTGCATGTGAAATGACATAGGCGTAGCCATATGACATAGGCGTAGCCCAAACGTGGCTTTTGATCAACTGAAGCTGGGCAATATCTTAAAATTAGGTTGGGAACTTCCATGAAGGGCGGAGGCCAGATATTTTTTTAGCAGGGTGGGATTGTTTTGCGGGGCGGCAGCTAATATTGTGTTTAGGTTGGCCCTTGTTCTGAATATATTTCAATCGAAATTAGTGCACGGAATTACTATATGCGAATTGGCATTCTGGTTTTACCTAGCTATACGTACTGTCAACAATATCAACTACACAGCCTATGTTAGTAGGCCTGGTTTTCGCCCGACCGCCTCTAATATACTAGATTTTCTTGTTGTAGCGGATTAATACACTAACTAGGCACACACGTTAGTATGCATATCGAATATTGATTTTGATCGAACAGTACAGAACGAATTTCTGTGACGTCAGCTAAAATCCAGTAGACGAGAAGGTGGAATTGTGTCCGAAACGACCTGGCCTCTTTGAAATGCTCTTATTTAGGAAAATATAACGTTACCTATTTACCTGGTTTTACATTTTCATTAAGACTATCATATGTGTAACATCTAATCATTTTAAAGACGCTTTGAGCTTCTTTCCGTAAGAGATTATATCACTAATATCCGATGAAGAGGTACAGGTATAGTAGAGAAAAGTCTATTTAGTTGATTAGGTTCGATGCTCCTGGAATGATGATATAAATATTGCATATTAGCATCATTGTATCATCCAGAACCGCCTAACGAGTATGCTCGCATGTAATACCACATAATAGCGATGACATCTATTGTTGCTTCATTATTGGAAGTGTTTTGGCAATTTCTTATTTCGAACATTATCATTAACATCGTTAAAATTCTCTTGTTTGAGAAAAATGAGGTTTACCGTTAAACCCATTTTTGCATTTTTTCTGAGACTAAGTGTAAAATATGATGATTGCAAAAGGAATGAATGCAATTTTTAAAAGCCACAAGCGCTTTGAACTTCTTCAAGAGATATTGTTTCCACTAGTTCAAAAAATACAACATTGTGGCCAAACTAACACATCAGAGTAATGCTTCCGGCGGGTCTCATTGGTTTCCCTCGTCTTTTAAGGAGTCAGATAAGTTTGTGGTTAACAAAATATCATTGCTGTTAGAAGATTAGACCAGACCATAGTGAAAACTAGAGGATGACAAAAAAGATGTCAAATAAGAGGACAGAGGATGACAAATCAGATGTCAAATAAGAGGACAGAGTAGACAAATGAGATGTCAAATAAGAGGACAGAGGATGACAAATAAGATGTCAAATAAGAGGATAGAGGATGACAAATAAGATGTCAAATAAGAGGACAGAGGATGACAAATAAGATGTCAAATAAGAGGACAGAGGATGACAAAAAAGATGTAAAATAAGAGGACAGAGGATGACAAATAAGATATCAAATAAGAGGATGGAAAACTGAACCCAATGGTGAAAGTCCTATCGCAATAGCATATCTGGTTATCGAGTTATTGATTTGTTCAGTTTCTATCAATTTTCAATTTAACTGCGCATCGGGCAACATCTGTGATGTCATAGTTGCATGTGGGTTGAAAAGCTCTCTGTAAGTCTTTATAATATAACTGTCTTTCATCACACCAAGTTGGAAGGTTATCCCAAATTTCTTGATTTTTTCGAAAAATTTAATTTGTTCAACATAGTGACTGCTTTCTAAAATTTTCAAAACTAATACATTTCAAGGAAAAATTGATCATCCAATCATAAAGAACTACATAGGCTATTGTAGACAAACGCGAAACCGTTACATCATAAAACTGATGCTAAACAGTGTTTGTCAGCTAATTTGACAACTATTCAAAGTAAGATATCTCAAGAATGGTGGCAGATATTCACATGGGGTTTTCTTCTACCGAGAGAGTAAATGTTGCTCTACAACATATCAAGTTTTGATTTTGGTCCGGACTATCTTTTGAGTGATATCATTGGAAATTGAAGATACAAACACATTTCTGTTCTGCTGGTTTTGTAAAATTATAGGGATGTACAGTTAATTCTTCTTGAACCAGATTACAGACTTTGTCCTGATAAATATAGAAACCTTCACGGAATGAAGACTCAAGTAGATCAGTCGATTCGTCCTCCTTGAAAAGCCACACCACCAAATGTTCACTCCCATATCAACCATATCAATTAAGGAGCTACAGGGAAAAGAAAAGTAATTTTTCACAATCGCCGGCCGGCTTTTTTGTATTCAAAATGCAGTTCAAATACAGTTAGTTTGTTGAACTCCCCGAAGCAACCAATCACAGCGCAGCATAGACACTCCTTTCCGGGGAGCCGTGGTGATCGCGTGATCTGCCGGTTTTAATTAAATTTTGCTCCCAGTAGCTTACTGTGTGTTCGTATAGGCTAGCTGTGACCTTGTGTGTGTGGCCACGCGAATGGAAAGTTGGGTGTAATTTTACTTCGTTCTTCGTTTCTGCGTGGATGTTTTTCGTTTTTCGGTTATGTCATATTTATTACTAACTGTTACTGTGATGGTAGTTTTTAATGCGTGGGCTACGAAAAATAAGTCCGAAATAAGCTCTATTAGCTGGTTTAAGCAAGTTTTTTTTAGTCAAACACACCGGGATATATTTTATATAGAAGTAATAAAATCACCTTAATTAGGGAAAATTAAGAAAAACTGCACAGCAGTTTGTTTGACACCCTGTCCATCGATATATTGTATACCAATTGAATTTATTCACACCACTCAGTCACCTATTTTCTATCCCCCCCCCCCTAAAAAAGGAGAGAATTTGTCGCTAATGAAGAATGTAATTATTGTAACCTCACTAGTAAACTAAACAACACATACGAGCAAAACCATGGATAGGGCTGGCCACGTCGTGGCTAGTGATAATGATTCCATGGATGGGCGATATGTAGTGTATTACTGTTGAGACTACAGGCAATGAACTGTTAGTTTGGCTTCTCAAACATCGCATGCCTTAACCGACAGTTAACGTCATTTTGACCTTATATCAACAACACGCTTGAACAACGCATCATAGAAAGAAATTAAATAAAGCTGTGACGGTTATTTCAATACCATGCACTCTAGTTTCTAGGGTCTCGGGCAATTGACCTACTATATCTTATCTGTCATCGGGCAAAGTGCCTAACCTAATGACGTCATTTCATGGATGGGTTAATTATGTCCGTAGTTATTTCCTCAGATCATCCATATATAGACACAGATCAGTTGAAGCAAGTTACAGCCTCACGCTAGAGAATCAGTTGGAAATAATAAAATGAATTAACTTTTTATTTCATTCGTTATTTACGTTTTCGAGTAACTGTTACACATTTTGTTGTGTCATACAGAACATTCAAATGAAAGTAATGTTCATGAATATAATAAATATTGCTTTGAATCTGTTTTGAGTCTGCCTCGGCCGATTTATGTATTACCGTATGGGATTAAATATATGGGAGTCGTAGAACACGTACCCAGCAGACACTGGAGCTTCATACACAGATATAGGCTACTAGAGTCCTACTCCGTACCCTTACTGTTTGCTACTCGTACCCATATCCATACACATATTTTGACAGGTTCCCATTGACTCCTATACATACCCGTACGTGTATGTGTACTCGTACTCGTACTCGCGTAGCCCACCTTTTGCTACATAAAACGCGCTGGCCTTTCTTAACTGACAGAAACACTCCTCTCACCTGGAAAGGTATATTCGAAAACAAACATCCATACACCCACAACTAACAGGACTAATAATAATAGCTGTTCAAATCAGTAGGCCTACCTGCCAACGTTCTCTGTGACGTACAATAACATTCCGAAGCATTAGTTCGACATGCTCGACTTAGGCTACAAAAAAAACCACAGTTGTTTTACAGTCGAGTTTTCCCATGCTTTTCAGCTAACCATCTCCTGAATCATACCTAATGGAACAAAAGTTTACAGAATCCATGCGTCTTATTCGGATTTGCAAGAACATATGTTTTTTGGGCTCAACGCGTCCTTCGAACCCATCGCGAAAGTTCCATTCGTTTGCCGAACTCTTTGTGGCCCCGGTCACACTCAACAGGTTTTCACACCATTAATATAGATTCGTTTCATTGACTCGTTGTTACAGTATAGACCCATGACAAAGAAACTCATCTGAATAAGATGGTATAAATCTTTCAAGTACAATTAACATGATTAAAACCAATAGTAACATGCATTAAGAAGCAAAATATTATCATTATTATTATTTGTAGTATGTCGTACATAGTGTAGTTTATTATCAATCCCCCAATGCATATTAAAAGATGAAAGCTGTGTCAAACCGGTTTTGCACTGTGCGTTGTTAATACGACTAATGTTCCACAAACAACGTATAAGAAAACCGTGTATCTCAGGTGAATGATCCCAAGTCTCTAATCAGCGCCCATTATCTTGTAGAGTCGTTTCCTCCCAGTGCATTTTACCATTCAAAGATAGTTTACCGGTGAATAATAGTCTAGGCCTCTACTATGCCACTTTGCCGACTGAATCTCAGGCTCTTGACGTCATATGAGCGTAAGATCGCTGCAGTAAATATTGTCGATTGACTAGAGATTGCTTTATGCAGTGACTTTAATTTCAGATGTATGCTGCTGATTATAGCAGTCTATGACGACAATGCGCACAGAATTTTATATGTTCATAAATACATCAGCAGTATGGTAAACTGAAGCGATCTCATGCTACTGAGAGAGGGTTAGCGAACAATTTAGTGATTTCTCTAACAGTGTAATCTGCTAATAAATGTCCTATGTATCAACCAAGTATAGTGGCGTTGGCTATATGATGGATCAGCATGACAGTATACACCACAGGCGCCGGACACGGGCGGCCGGGGGGGGGGGGGGGGGGGGGGGGGGGGGCGAGAGAGGGATGCAACCCTCCCCAGCATGTCTCAGTCCTAACAGTGTCTTTTTTACGTACTGTAATAATCCTAGTCACCAGGGCGATGGTTTGTAGTTTCAAATGAACAGTGATAAGAAGTATTGTTTTTTTTACCGGGAAAGTGATATTTCATGCGAAAAATGGCCAAAAGTGCTGACAATTCTCTACGCACTTTGCGAGCACGTACCTGTCCTCAACCTCTCATGGGTTGCAATTAGACCATCTGAGACCACAAGAATGCACCAAATCGCTTGGCTTCCAGGGGCTTCGCCTTCGAACCCCATGAGGGGGAATCGGCTTCCCCGTGTACCAATAGCCTATAGTGCGTAAAGCGTTCGGGAAAGTAATTATTACCTCCACCTCAGTATTGACAAGAAACCGCCGCTCGTTTAGCATGTAACCTTCCATACATCAACTAAAAAAATCTCAAAGAGGAGGGAACATTCCTCTAGAGATATTCCTCTGGACACAATGCTAGCATTGCTGTTTAACTTCACAAACGCTCCGACGCCGGTGGTCATGATCATCATCATCTATTTTCACATCCACTGCTACAGTAGGATTGGCCTGGAACAGGTGAGTCGAAGTATGTCAAGCTTTTGTCAATTGAAACGCCAGTCCACATCATCAATCATAGATTGGCTTATATGGGGGTTACTGTAGCTACGTTTATCCCAATGTCTGGCTGGTGAGACGTTAACTCGTTTAAATCCATTCGGACAAGTTTTCTGAGGAAGTTCATCCAAGTAGACTCCAACTTGGACAGCTGGGGGTCTTTGGAGATTGCATTTCAAGGGAAACATTGAAGCACATCATCTTTGGTTTTGATGCTGATATGGTTGGACCAAACCTGGTGAACTCTTCAACAAATACCTTCTGAAACATTTTATTACAATTCAGATATACTTTCGCAGACGAGAACAATGTCATCAGCATTGCTGACTTGAATGATGAGTGCCTCTCCATTGCAGGGGGTTCACTTCGTTGACTTTGATTAGTACAAGTATATGGAATCGCATACTTGATAAGAACACCAGGGTCTGGGGTTTCATAACTGATCCGATCAAGGATACATCTCAGAATAAAATCGAGAAAGATGTTGAATATACTAGGAGATTCAAGTCCTCCCTGCCTGCTTCCACAGATGGTTTTGGAAACTGATGTTGAGTGTTTATTTGCAGTAGATGTCTCTACATAAATGCATTCCAACAATTTGACAAGAGTTTTCGCTCCAGTACGTATCCCAAAATTATGGAACATATTGTCTCGATCTACCCAGTCATAGGCTGCTTTTAGATAAATGAAACAGCAAAATAATTCACCTTGATTGTTATCAATAATGTTCTTCACGACCAAGATTGCATCATCCGTGGATTTGTTTGCTCTGAAGCCGAATTGGGTTGTTAGAAGCAATGCTTCTTACAATGGTCCTAACCGCTCAAAAATTATGGCAACGAAAATTTTGGAACATGTGGCAGTGATGGAAAGTCCACGGTAGTTCTTGAGGTCCATCTTATCTCCTTCATTCTTGTACAGACAGGTGATCATTGAGTGAAGCTGTGACTTGAATACAGCAAAGGATGACATTCTTCAAGGTCTTGACGGTCTTAATAATTTCCCCCACTGAAGGCGGGTTCTCATCAACCTCTATTAATGCGCATTCGTTTGTTGATAATACATGGGGGTAGTTTTGGGGACTCTTTGACTTCATCAGGTAGGTCAGTGATATGACGGCCAAAGTGATCACTGAAATGTTGTTCAAGTTTCTCAGATGGTACTAGAAGTTGGTGTGTTTTCTTGATGGAACTAAAGTCTTCCAACATCTGGAACTCTTGTTCAGCATCCTTGGCTTCACAGAATAAGATTATTTGCTTTTTTACCATAGAAGTCAGTTTTCAGTTTTCCCGACATCTTTCAATGTCACATTTCAGTTCTTTCAGTCTGAGCGAGCTCTTACAGGTACTTTGTTCTTTAATGAGAGAGAAAGTCTTCGTTTGCTTACTCTTTCTTCTGCTGCTTCAAAGAGAGAGTCAAAACAATGTTCCTTTCAATTTCATTCACATCTGAGATATTCAATGTTCCTGCAGATTTCCTCAGGATTTCTCCAGATGCATCACTAAAATGAGTCGCGGTTCGTTGATCCCGAATCAGCGTTTTCCAGTTGGCAGTTTTTCCTCTCCATTTGTACACATTTACGACGTTGCTATCTCTCAGCTTTGGTTGGTAGTTTGCAGAACAGTACTACCATTCGGTGGTCAGACTCAAACGGAATACTCGTTCGGCGATATACACGACACTGGCTTGAACTTTTCCTAATGTACTCTTCAGTTAGGATATAATCAGTTCTCTTGTTAAAGCCAGTTCTCATGTACCATGATGCAGTATGTATGGCTTTTGCCTGAAGCATGAGTTCATGATGAACAGATTTTTATTGTCGCATAATGCCAACAGACGTTTGACATTTCCATTGGTGGCAAGGTCGTCGTTGTTTGTGCCAAGACTCTTCCATTTTCCAAAAGGTTACCAATGGTGGCATCGCTAATGACAAGAGATGGTGAAAGCGGTCTTTGCCTGAATCAGCACTATTATCGGTAGGAGCATATGCACAGATTGCATTAATTTTTGTACCCTTCACAATTAACCTTGCAGCAAGGATCCTTCCTTCCAGAGTTACTTCGCTCTCAATGATTTCTGCTTGAGAGGATAGTACAATGCCAACTTTGATTTAAGCTGATATTTCCAAACAGTCCAACTACCACTAAACGGGCAATGGTAGGCCAACACTACATCAGGGTTATGAAAGCACATAAGATATCATACTGCAGGAATCATGGTGTTTGCCCATCCGATTCGCATAGTCGATACAGTAACTACTGATGCACGTTTTACCAGTTTCATAAGTAAACACTGGAGTGTGTTAACATTTTTTTTAAACCGCTAACCCTAACCCTAATCATAACCAATAAGTAATGTATCCTGGTTTACCGTTTGTTATGTGTTATTCACTTGCTCCAGTAGTTACTGTATCGTCTATGCGTATCGGGTAAGTTTGCCAGGAGCGAGCCCTCTCCATTCCTTTGAAGATGCAGACACGACCCTCTATGAGCAAGTTTCACAGACTGCAACTTCTTCAAACTTGATAGTTCTGTTCAGCTCTAACGGATCCACAGAACACATGGAAGCTTTCATTCATGGAAGAGAGCAACAACATGTCAACTTCAAATTGTGGTGGGATTTTATGCAGATGGTACAACTACTGCTACCCTTCACATGTGCCCAGTGAGATATAATATGGAATCTTCATCCCCTTTCTTTCAGACAGATGATATTATTCTTTTTGAGGTACAACCAGTAAAATCATGGGCCATGGGGTCTTGTTATAGATGTACATAGTGAGTTCAAGCAAGGAAAGTTTGTAGTGAACCGATCCCTTCACATGTTCAATCAAGTTGACCTAGATCAAGCACTCGAGTGGCTAAATGGTACTGGAAAACGAGGAGGTAGCATAGTTGGTTTCACTAAGTCTAGTTCTGTACTCTATCTATGGGCTCTCTCTTATAACCTGCGCTCACAAATAGCATTGGATACCCATGAGATGTATGACAAATGTTACAACAATACAGACTGCCACAATGAAACAATGCCTTTTCGCCAGAAGCGAGACAACGAAGTCGAGAAAACCCTTGTATTGATATCCCAGCGTCTCAAGATTCTCGGAACCGATGTTTAGGCCACTATACTTCAGAAAATTGCCACAAAGGACCCTCCCTACCAGTGACAGTATATACGATTCCACACCTGTGTCAAACAAGAGCTAAAAGAATCTGTGGAGGACACAATATTCAGTAAATCAGGAAAGTCTTCACCAGGTCACTGTGTGATCCTGTCAAGAGAAACAACCCTCCAACGTTCGAAAACTTGTTTGATACCGTGTAAACCACTAATGACGATGACAGGACAATAATAATATTGAAGGCAGACCGGATATACAGCTGGGCGAGATGTGGATTTGGAAGGCATGTTGTTCGTTCATTGTTGCCGAAGGCATCATCACGCAGAAGACTGGGTGCGATGCGTCCTTTTATGACTGATCAATCCGATCCTGACACGGACGGTTCTGCCACAGGTCGGGCACGGGTAATCCGCTGAAGTGCCGATAATGGAAGTTACTCTGGACTTGCGGAGCTCACGCTTTCTCTGGGTCTCTGCAATCCTGTTCTGCGCCAGGAGGAACGGTTTTGTGCAAGAGTCACTAGCGTGGGGGGGGGGGCGAAAATGGCGCCCCCCCGGTGGGGAAAAAAGCTCCCAATGACTTTCTTCGCGCCCCCAGATTTTGACATTTAATCTGGGTCAATGTCAAAACTCTTGAGTGATACCTTCAGAGTATCTTGGAACCTCTTCCTCTGACCACCACGCGACTGCTTGCCCTCAGCAAGTTCGCTGTACAATAGCCTCTTTGGTAGTCGTGTGTCTGGCATTCTGGTGAGATAGCCAGCCCATCTGATCTGAGTTTTTCGCAGTAGTGTGTGAATGCTAGGCAGCTCAGCTTCTGAAAAGACCTCGGTATCAGGGATCCTGTCTTGCCATGTGATCTTTAGTGGTTTCCCATGAAGACAGTTCATGTGAAAGCGGTTTAGTTGTCTAACATGGCGCTGGTAGACTGTCCAGGTATCATATGCGTATAGTAGCGTCGGCAACACAACAGCTTTGTAAACCATCAGTTTTGTAGATAATTTGATGCCTCTTCTCTCCCACACTGGTTCACGCAATCGTCCAAATGCTAAACTCAGTTTAGTTTAGTAGAAAAAGGGTCAGGAAGGACAATAGTCCTTATTTGGAGAGCCTGCATCAGCAAAAACCCAATGAGAATAAGAAAATATAAAAACAAAACAACTCACAAAAGACACTGCTAAAACACCCGACCACAATTTGTCAAGGAAATTCTTTAAAGCATTCACACTTTACGATGTTACAGCAGTTTCTGGAGGGCTATTCCATTCAATTACCACTCAATTACATACTACTTTCCGACATCCAGTCTGCAACGTTTGCGCAGAAGCTAAAGACGATGTCTACGAATCGGTGTAACGTTAGCATATTCGAAGAAACTATTAAAAGTCAAACCATCAAAACCATGAACAATTTTAAAAACCTGAATCAAATCCCAACGAAGGCGCCGCATTTCAAGCGACGTAAAACAAAGACACCTCAATCTATTTTCATGTCCTTCAAAGAACCAACACATTTTGTAGCCCTCCTCTGGACATGCCATACTTGATTCCATACTTCCATACAGCGTATTCAAGATGTGGTCTCACCAATTGCTTGGGAGGTCTAACAACAATATCCTTATTACAAAATAAAATGACGCTTAATCAATCCCAGTATCCAATTCCCCTTCCTGGCAGCTTCAGCACATTGCCTGGAAGGTTCCAAAGAAGAATCTAAGTAAACTCCAATAGCTTTCTCAATATGTACCTGCTGCAGACTTTGTCCCTCCAGACTGTAGGAAGCTTTAGCAGTTTTATATTCAACATGCATAACTTTGCACTTGTCAGCATTGAACAACATTTGCCAATCAGAAGACCATTTAAAAATCATATCAAGGTCACTTTGGACACCGTTAGCATCTACCTCCGATGACACCTCCCGATATAACTTGGTGTCATCAGCAAACTTCTTAACCGATGATACAACCAGATATTTCAGGTCATTTATATATGTCAGGAAAAGTAAGGGACGAAGAACCTTGTGGAACCCTCATAGAAAACATTCTTCCAATCTGATGAACAACCATCGATAACAACCCACTGCTCCCTGTTATGCAGCCATTCTTGAATCCACATTAGAATATTCCCTTAGATTCCAAGGTTAACTTTGAATCAATGTGTACTCCCAGATATTTCGCCGAGTTGACCTCTTTCAATATGTGACCATGAATGTTGTATGATCCAATGATAGGTTTACGCTTGTCGGTAATGTGGATGGTCTGGCACTTCGAAGAATGGAATTCCATCAGCCATAATCTCTCCCATTCCTGAACTGCGTCAAGGTCCTTCTGGAGACTAGCGCAACCCTGAGCTGATGTAATCTGCCGGTATACGACGCAGTCATGAGACGTGATGTAGACCTAGAGATGCTGACAGGTAGATATTTGATGTAGATCAAGAAAAGAAGTAGGCCAGCTAGTGGCTGCTTCACCCGACGTTCCGATGCGGGAGGATTGGGTGCAGCGTAACTGTGTAACTGTAACACTAAGGCAACTTGCAAGATAATTGGCCTACCGTACATGTGAAGCTCAAAGTCACAATCCCTTCAATGAATAGATTGGCCTACTTCTATCTTGCACAGTGAACCTTATTACCACGAGCCAATGACTATAATCCCATAGGATTAGGCCAGTCTGCCCCCATGAGTGGGTTTATTTGGGTGGAACAATCAGATCACTCACATCTATGTGTCTCTCACTCTTTGCAATCAGCAGCGTAGGCTATATAAATTAACTTCCATTCTTCTCATTCATATAATTTGTACTGTTAGTGTTAGGGCATGGTCATGTATGAACTGCCAAGAAGATTATTGTAGGCCTGTATCGATTGGCTTTCAGTTTAGTAGTATAGTGACCAACGAACATAAATTTAGCAACAAACTTGAATAAGGAAAGACAGCTAAGCTATGTGTGGACAATCCTCCTGTCAAACTCAGTATGAAGTTTAGCAAATTAACATATTAAAGGGGTCGTGCTGTATGGGAGGGGTAAGGTGAAAGGTCACATAGTTAGTACGAAAATACGTTTTTCCACGATATCTCAGGAACTACTCGATGAATTTGAACTAAATTTGGCAGAGGTAATGAACACCCACCAGGACTAGGCTTAACAATTAAGAAGTTGTAAGGTCAAAGGTTACCATCCTGGGAGGGGCTGATGTGGAATACGTTAAGCGAAATTAGTTGAGCAGCATAAGTCATGAATTCTTTGACAGAATTCCATGAAATTTGGTAGACATGAGTAGTAAGTGGGGACACTATAGCCCACTACCAATCAGCGACGAGTATTTCGAAATACTCGTCGCTGATTGGTAGTGGGGTATAGTGCCCCCACATGGTATCCGCCATGATTTAAAAATAAAAAATAATTAAAAATGCTTGTCGAAACCCGGGATAGTTCAGAGCTCAATGCGAGGAATTTGAACCAGGGACCTTCAGATCTTCAGTCTGACGCTCTCCCAACTGAGCTACTTCGACAGTTGAAAAT
>JAODUJ010016758.1:0-12634 GCA_027564615.1 Psolus chitonoides | reverse complement strand
ACAAACGGCGGAATAGTGTAACGGACGACATCGTGGATTTTACACATTTAATTACCGTACTTATATATGACGGCTGGCGATATATGGGCAATGGAGCGGGTCATCACCCCTCAAACTCTTTCATTCTACAACTGCTGGGCTCGATAGGATGTGTTCAGCCTTGTTGACCATAGCGTCATGACTTTACTACGTTGCCAAACTTGTGCTGCACTTCAAAGAGAATTCCGTACAGACTTACGCGGTTTAGTTCAGTTGGTAGAGCTCCGGACTACTGATCGAAGGGTTGTCAGTTCAAATCCCCCGGGACCGACTAATCAGCTTTTCCGTTGTGCCCTTCGGCAAGGCACTGTACTTCCATTGCCGCTCTCCACCTGCATGGGTGCCAATTGCGGTGGACTGCTGGCAGCACACTTCTGGGACACGCTTATGTGACGTACGTCGACATCGAACAGATTGGGCTGCGCATATTGTGCGTGGTTGACAAGTTATCAATGGCCAGTTTAAGGATGAAGCGCTATATAAGTGTAGTTCATTATCATTACGGTTCTGACCTAGCACTACATAATCCCTATAGTGAAACTCAGTTCAGTGTAATGTGTCCTTAATTTTCAAGTGGAAATTTGAACTATGGAAATTTGAACTCAAGGATTAAATAGCAATTAGGATACCAGATTTAATTTCATATGAAAATGAAAGTTCATAGCAATAAGGGTTGCTGACGGAAAAATCTATTGACGGTTTCGCTGTAATGGGAGAAATCAACTTGGAAGAATGATATAGTTTCGTTTCGGCACGACTACTCTGAAGTGGGGGTCTTCCTCGGCAAAAGCTGTAGTTGTTGATGGTCTTCTCTGGCTTCGTTGTAGTAGGAAGCAAATCCGTTGGAGTAACTAGGTTCATTGGACATTATGTTTCGGCACGGCTTTTCTACGTTAGTAACGAACTACCACCACTCCCAGCATTTAGGAAAGTGGCTAAAAAGCTGAGAGTTCACTCACGTCCGTCGGATGGGGACGTTAAGTGGCGGATCTGGGAGCAGGATGGGATTGTGATAGTTGCAAGCCTGCCTCGTCATAGCCTAGGCCAAGGCTCTCGTAATTTTTCTGGAAAAGATGGCACTGTTCCACTGAAACTACACGCTCTCGGATCTGCATGCCATCAGATCTGTACGCCACGATAGCCTTGGCGAATCACAGGATATTGGGCGTGGACATACATCACAAAGACCTATGTACGTCATACGTTGATCACATGTAACTGGGCCACATGTTTCTAAATATAGGACAACAATTCAGACAGAAAGTGAGGACGCTATTTGGATTTAAAGGTCGAGGCAATAATTATGATATTGTGTACTGAGGTCTAAACACAAGACTAGCCTCGTCACGGTTATCATGGTCTGAACATCAATGGAGGAGATACGGCTGACACCGCCTTTCATCCTTCAACACAGCTTCCGTCAGGGTTCCTCGATGAGTCATATTGACTTCCTGAAGCCGAAGTCAAAATCAGATAGCTAATCAGTCTATACCACAATGCAAAAACACTTGGGTCATTCGTTTTACCCAAATCTGCTGGATCAAATTCCTACCAGCTCAAATGAGTCACTGTGACCCAGTATTGGGTCAAATGACATCTGACCAAGATTGTTGTTATTTAGACCCAGGATATTCTGACCCAAGCTATTCTGACCCAGGCTATTCTGACCCATTTAATTTGGCCCAGGATATTCTGACCCAGGTATTGACTCGGCACCTGGGTCAAATTACCACCAGCCCAGGAGGTTGGGTCAAGACATTGGCCCAGATATTGACCCAGAATTGGGTAAGATCTCCACCAGCACAGGAAGGTTGGGTCAAATAAATTGACCACTTCAGTTTTCATTTATTGCTGTGAAGAGTTTATCTAGAAAATGTTCTGATGAATTATTGTGTTAGTTAGAACAGAAAATACATAAACCTGAACAGGTAAAATCTATACAAAGAAAAAAGATAAGTATTATGAAAAAAACGTAGGTAGCACTATTTATTAAGAAAATCAAAGGAAAAACTTGCACATAACTTCAATAATTGAGGTCAACGGAGGTCAAATACTGAAAACTTTGTAACATAATAGGAATCGCTAGGAGGACGGATTAGCACAGTCGGCAGAGCTCCGTACTAGAAAGGTTACGAGTTCGAATCCTCCTTGGACCAGCTTTTCCGGTGTGTCCTTGGGGCAAGGCACTTTCATCTCCTCCGCTCCTCTCCACCCAGGTGCTAATTGGAAACCTGCAAGATAACTTGTACTTGTAGCGATGCACTGAATTGTGGCCAGTGTTGTAACGAGTCAACTTGAAGTCGAGTCACAAGTCGAGTCGAGTCAATAACATTTCAGGTCGATTCAAGTCAAGTCGAGTCAACACTGATGGTCGAATCAAGTCAAGTCAGTGCATCAGTCAAGTCGAGTCAAGTCAACAAAATTGAGCAAGTACATTCGAGTCAACAGGTATTATTCGTCAAGTCATTTTCAAGTCAACATGCAACAGAGAGAATTTCAAATGGCCAGATTTCAGAAATCTTACCGTAAAAAGGCCAAATGAAATTAGCTACAAAAATCTCTTCACAAAGCTCAAATCATTGACTCGAGTCAAATGATACAAATCAGAGTCAAGTCAAGTCCATCAGGTTAGTGAGTCAAGTCCAAGTCGAGTCAAACAGGTTAGTGGCTCGAGTCCAATTCGAGTCAAACATGTTAGTGACTCGAGTCAAGTCAGAGTCATTGAGAAAATGAGTCGAGTCGACTCGAGTCCAAGTCAATGACTCGAGTCATTACAAAACTGGGTGTAGCTGCACTCATAGGGGACACGATAAAGTAACACACTGTATAGTGCGTCGGGTGCGGAGTCGGAATTGTGCACGTTAGGGTGGGTTTGACAATTTTCCAATGACCAGGGGTGACAATGTATGGTCGTGTGAGCATGCTATATTGCGTGGATACAAGACATAGAACCTTCATTATCCATATAATTATCATAGGAAAGTCACACACCGACAAGCGTGAAAATATGGTGATTGCCATATACCACCTAGGATAGAGCTTTGAACAACTAATACAATATTTCAAACATCACATTGACTCTACATACCACGAAGAACACTAAACAGTGGTGTTAAACTTTCTTGTGACTACAGTATCATTCATTGTTTACGTTCATTTGATTGAAATTAATTATGGCAAGTGATCACAACGCATGGTTGCGTTCTTGTTTCTAGCTCATAGTATACTGGTGTGAGCTATTGTCATAGTACTGCATCTATATATCAAATCTATAACACAAATTTTGATGAAACTTGGACACAATAATCATTGGGTGATGGGTCATCAGTGGTGGTCAGAGATTTGGTGTCAACAGTCATCTAGTGGTCATTTGGGGTCATTTTATGAAAATGTCTCAAAATGCTTCTTCGCCTACAGATGTAATGGTGCAGTGCTGATGGTTTGTCATACATATACTCGGGGTGTTCAGGAATTTTAGGTAAATGGTCATCTAGTGGTCATTTTATGAAAACACTCAAAATGCTTCTTCTCCTACATATTGAATGGTACATTATTGAGAGTTTGTCATAACTATACTTGAGTAGTGCTTCTTTCATAATGTTCAGGATTTTTAGGTTAACGGCCATCTAGTGATCATTTGGGGTCATTTTATAAAAATGGCTAAACTGCTTCTTCTCCTACAGTTTTTTTATGGTAGAACGTTGAGGGTTTATCATAATTAGACTTGGGTAGTGCTTCATTCGGGTGTTCAGGGATTTGAGGTCAACGGTCATATAGTGGTCATCTATTCTGGTGGTCATTGAGTGTCAAAGTTGTGCCATACATACACCCTTTGACAAATTTGTATGGAAGTTGGACACAGTAATGGATGGGTGATGGGTCACCGTGGTCAGAGATTTGGGGTCAATGGTCATCTAGTGGTCATTTTGGGTCATGTTATGATAACACTCAAACTGCTTCTTCTCCTACAGATTTAATCGTACAGTGTTGAAGGTTGGTCATAATCATACTTGGGAACTGCTTCCTACATGGTGTTCAGGAATTTGGAGTCAATAGTCATCTAGTGGTCATTTGCGGTCATTTTATGAAAATACTAAAATGATTCTTCTTCTACAGATTGAATGGTACAGTGTGGAGGGTTTGTCATAATTATACTTGGGTACTTCTTCCTACGGGGTGTTCAGATATTTGATGTTAACAGTCATATAGTGGTCATTTCATGAAAACAATCAAAATGCTTCTTTTCCTACAGATTTAATTGTAGGCCTACATTGTTGATGTTTCTTCATAAATATACTTGGGTACTGCTTCCTTGAGGGTGTTCAGGAATTTGAAGTTAACGTTCATCTAGTTGTCATTTTTGGTCAGTTTATAAAACTGGCTAAAATGTTTCTTCTACTATAGTGTTTATGGTACGATGTTAAGGGTTGGTCATAATCAGACTTGGGTAGTTCATTAGTTCTTCCTTTGGGGTGTTCAGAAATTTGTGGTAAATGGTCATCTAGGGCCGGGTCATTTGGGGTCCAAGTTCTTCTAGTGGTCACTGATGGTCAAAGTTGTGCCTTGCATTCAAGCTTTGATGGATTTTGACAAAACTTTGACGCAATGATCATTGGGTGATGGATCATCAGTGTTGGTCATTAGATTTGAGGTCAACAGTCATATAGTGGTCAGTTTGGGCCATCTTATAAAAAGTCGAAGTTGTGCCATGCATACACCCTTTGACAGATTTTGATAACAGTTAGACACAATGATGGATGGGTGATGGGTCATCAGTGGTGGTCGGAGATTTGGGGTCAATGGTCATCTAGTGGTCATTTGGGGTCATTTTATGAAAACACTCAAACTGCTTCTTCTCTTACAGATTTAACCGTACAGTGTTGAGAGGTGGTCATAATTATACTTGGGAACTGCTTCCTACATGGTGTTCAGGAACTTGGGGTCAATAGTCATCTAGTGGTCATTTGCGGTCATTTTATGAAAACACTGAAAATGATTCTTCTCCTACAATGGTACAATGTTGAGGGTTTGTCATAATTATACTTGGGTACTTCCTACTACATCTAGTGGTCATTTTGGGTCATTTCATGAAAACAATCAAAATGCTTCTTTTCCTACAGATTTATTTGTAGGCCTACATTGTTGATGTTTCGTCATAATTATACTTGGGTATTGCTTCCTTGCGGGTGTTCAGGAATTTGAAGTTAACGTTCATCTAGTTGTCATTTGTGTTCAGTTTATAAAACTGGCTAAAATGTTTCTTCTACTATAGTGTTTATGGTACAATGTTAAAGGTTGATCATAATCAGACTTGGGTAGTTCATTAGTTCTTCCTTTTGGTGTTCAGAATTTTTTGGTAAATGATCATCTAGCGCCGGGTCATTTGGGGTCCAAAGTCTTCTAGTGGTCATTGATGGTCAAAGCTGTGCCTTGCATTCAAGCTTTGATGGATTTTGACAAAACTTTGACACAATGATCATTGGGTGATGGGTCATCAGTGGTGGTCATCAGATTTGAGGTCAACAGTCATCTAGTGGTCAGTTTGGGGTCATCTTATAAATAGTCGAAGTTGTGCCATGCATACACCCTTTAACAGATTTAAAAAATGAAAGTTGGACACAATGATGGATGGGGGATGGGTCATTAGTGGTGGTCAGAGATTCTGACTCAATGGTCATCTAGTGGTAATTTTGAGTCATTTTATGAAAACACTCAAACTGCTTCTTCTCTTACAGATTTAATCGTACAGTGTTGAGGATTGGTCATAATTATACTTGGAAACTGCTTCCTACATGGTGTTCAGGCATTTGGGGTCAATGGTCATCTAATGGTCATTTGCGGTCATTTTATGAAAACACTAAAAATGATTATTCTCCTACAGATTAAAGGGTACAGTGCTGAGGGCTTGTCATAATTATAATTGGGTACAGCTTCCTACATGGTGTTCAGGAATTTGGGGTCAATTGTCATCTAGTGGTCAGTTGGGGTCATTTCATGAAAACAATCAAAATGCTTCTTTTCCTACAGATTTAATTGTAGGCCTACATTGTTGATGTGTTGTCATAATTATACTTTGGTACTGTTTCTTTCAGGGTGTTCAGGAATTTGTAATAATTAGACTTTCGGAATGTTCAGGAAATTGTGGTCAAATGTCATCAAGGGGTTATTTGAGGTCCAAGTTCATCTAGGGATCAAATTTGAGGGTCATTTGATGTAAACAATGGAATTTATTCTTGTACAGATTAGTAGTGTTGAGGGTTTGTCTTCATGGTATGAGCTTCTGAGCCATTGGTTCTTCTTTGGTACGATATTGTTCGAGGAATTTCGTTTTTATCTGTCTTCTTGTTTTTGCAGTATCCATCCTCATATACATCCCTATACTGTTCGGTATATTGTTCACGCACGAGAGCGGTTACGAGGTCTCCTACACCCCGCTCCCAGCTAAGATATTCGCCATTGTAAAGATGATCCTCATGTTCGTCCTGCCGTTCTCCGTGATCGTCTTCTGTTACGCTAAGATCATCATCACCTTCCGGAAGGGACGTTCTAACCTCAAACGCAGTGCCAACATCGACTCGGAACGGAGCGACGACCAAACTCGCAAACTCGCGCGCATGGTCTTAATAATCATCTTGATTTTCTTTTTGAGTTGGGCCCCGATTCAGAGTTTTATGACGTGGCTCCTCTGCCGACCACACACCCTATCGACCACGCCGACCAACTGGCGGTTAATCGTAGTCATCGGGTTCTGGTTCCGGTTATTCGCTTACTTAGGGGGTGCTATCAACCCATTCATCTACGCATACACAAATCCTAGCTTCCAGAAGGTAGCCATGTTCCGGATTAATAAGAAGAGGAAAGAATCTGTGGTCACCGGGAGTTCTCAGCTGTAAATATATACCCTGATATCTTCATACAACCTGGGCTGCAATACTTAGCCTAGCTCCAGGGATGGAGTGGAGGAAGAGAGGGGTCAGGGAGCTCAGCTCCTCTTGTTAAAAAATGGAAGTTCCGATCAACTTAAATCATATTATTTTGCAAGTGAACCGACTATAAAAAAAATGTGTCAGTAAATAAGGTAGGAGCTGGCAAATTTGACTAAACATTTTGAATTTTCACTGCAAAGATGAGCAACCCTGAGCCCCCTCCACTACACCCCTGAGAGTCCCTTGTTAGAAAGTTAGCACTAAATTCCTGCTTACCTCTCCTCCTAATTCTGCTAGAAATATGCAGTACTGGTCACGGTTCAATTGATGCTGTGTATGGCGATGTTGATAATAAATAATATATAAGCAAGAGAAGTATTGCCGTCACATGATTAATTGAACAGTAAGATATGCACTAGTAGCACCGTAGTATGTGTAGTAGTTGTTGAATCACTCCTCGAAATGTTTCGATATTCAAAAATAGTGGTGAATAGCACTTGTTTCAATCTAAATATACATTTTACACATATATCATATTAAAACTGCAATTATTTACCCTTAATTAATGTAATCCTAAAATGTGTCATGTTGGACACAATGTTGTGTAAATAAACTAGGTCAATTCAGTTCATTGTAAACAGAAAAAAATGGAAGCACCAATATTAACTAAAGCCATATTTTTCCCTGTATTTTCGACATTTGAGAAATATAGTGAATAGCACCTTTTTAAATCTAAATATTAATTTTACATCTCATATTAGACTGCAGTTGTTTACCCTCGAATCTGAGCCTAAAATGTTTGATATTGGACACGGTGTTGCGTAAATAAACTAGGTCAACTCAGTTTATATTATACATAGACAAATAGTTTAAACATATTTCCCTCTGTACTTTTGACATTTAATATAGTGAATAACACTTATTCAAACCTGAATAAAGCCCTTCATTTATACATTATCACGATAAACTGAGATCGTTTACCTTTATTTGTGAATTCAAAATGTTTGATAGTTTGGTTCGATTTTTTTGTGAATATACCAGGCCAACTCAATATATATTACAAGTAGAAAGATTAAAGTACTAACACTAGGTAAATCCATATTTTCCCCTGCTTTTAATGTCAACATAATATACAGATATAAGAAATATGTACCGGGATATGAATAGCACCTTTTAAAACCTGAACATACATTTTTGAATTATCCAAACTCCAAAATGTTCAGTATTGGACACGGTGCTGTGTAAATAAACTAGGCTAACTTTGTATTGTAAATAGAAAAATGAAGTATGGTATATAATAGTATGATGTAGGATAATCCAGTGTTTCCACATTTTCAAAACAGTTTCCCTGGAACGTGTACTAAAATTTTCCCGAAATCACGTGAAATTAGCCTGATGACCGTTTCTCTAGATTTTAGATCATTAAACAGACGCCACAGAACAATCCACGCTTTCCTTCTCGTGTAAGCTGTCAACTATTTCACTATTGTTATGTAGCTAACTTTGTCAATTTACAATATTGCTTAATCCCAGTATTCCCCGAAATTTCCCGATATTTTGTCAATTCCCAAAACATTTCCCGAAATAGTCCAAATTTCCCGATTTTGGGGTAATTTTCTTGAAAGTGGAAAGACTGGGATAATTATTCTTAGTTCTGACAAGAACCCTTTCTCCAATATGGTTAGTAATGGAACCATTGTGTGCCATAAATGAATCAGCATGAAAAGTAGGTTTTTATCAGCACCCATAGGCGTACGAGGCGGGGTCTGGGGCGGCAGCGCCCCTGAGCAATTTTTTTGTCGACTTCAGGGCACTGGCACTTCATTTTTTAGGGCAAATTTAACCATATGACTGTATACTTTTTCAGAGGCAAATTTACTCAAATGTCGAAAAAATTCACGGCAAACACACTCCGCCCTCTGTAAAATGTCTTCCCGTACGCCTACCGGTATGTTAGCACCAATTTGCGTCCGAGGGCGGATAGCTCAGTTGGAAGAGCTCCGGACTATTGGTCGAAACATTCATGGTTCAATTCCTCCCAGGACCGCTCAGCTTATCTGTTGTGTCCTTAGGCAAGACACTTTGACTCGATTGCCTATCTACACCCAGGTGCATAAATGGGTACAACAGCATGGTTGCTTGGATGTGTGATCTCCAGGGTTGCCGTCCAGGTTCGGTAAATGCTGTTCGTGGGATTCGTGCGATCCAACTGCGCCCTGGTCTACCTCCAGCTGTGCTGACCTTGTCTCTCCGCTGGATACTGGTGGTGATGGGAAAAGAGAGACGGCATGCTGCATGCGCAACAGCTTGTCCTCCTTAAAGCCTCAATACGAGTTCGTCAAAAGTTGATCAAAAGTTGTTCAACAACTCTCTGCCAGACTCACATGACAGAAAGAATAGAGCAAAAGAATACCTTTCATGCAAACCCGAGGGCTAAACATTAATCCACCATCGAGAAATTAAAAAATGAAAATTGAAACTTGAATTCTGTAGAGCCTACAAATTGAACTGCCGCTTGGGATATCTCCTGTTAGCTCGTTTACTTAGGTGCTACCTGTGGAAATCAGTAATGCAATGTGCAATTTCTATTAACCGACTTGGATCATTCCAGCATTCAAATATTACCTTGGAACTTTAGGCAAAAAATTACGGTATTAAACAAATTATAGTGACACCAACAGAACGGCAATGACCTGGAATATCACACAATATGAATTTTGTATTCATACATAATTTCTCTGGATTTGGTAATGTAACCTATTCGGCAGCACATCAAATCAAAAAGCTACAATCAGCGTTGGTAACCCTAACTGCCATTCACTCAAGACGCAAGCTGTTGTTGGACGCAAAGTCGACTAAAATCAGTCGAAACCATATCGGACTGAACTTTGGTTATTTTCGGATGAAGCAATGTTTTTCGGTAAGGGCTATACAACATTCTTTACATGGTGACAAATATTGCCACAAAAACGTCAAATATGAACTCGTATTAGGGCTTTAAGACAATTTGCCCAGTCTGATAAGACTGACGCACATCGTGGTGTATGAACATTTCATCAGAAGAAGCCGACAAGATGTTGCGCGCAATGAACATGTGGTGACCATATGTTACTCGTCGACAATTGGACTAACGCAATTTGTCACGACCGGTGTCCCATGCATGCACAGTAACTGTAAACACGCTCTCTTCCACAGATATCACCATATCTGCAAGTGCTTTTCAGACTTCAGGTTGCTGTGAAATTGCTGAATGGTGACCATACCATCATAGAGTTGAAATCAAGACAACCCTTTCCAAAGCTTTCTTCCACTTGGATATTTTAGGGCCCCAACAGGGCCATCTTCAACATGCTTGACAAGGTTTCAGCCTTCCAGCTGAAGTCAGATGTGTGGATACGCCGTTGTCTCAGGGGGGACATATATACTGTTTGTGGGGCTGCACCAGTTTGTGACTGGAGGAGCAAGAAGGATCAACGTCAACGCGGATGTCCTCGTTGTGCACTTGTGAAATCTTTCTGAGCGGTTCGATGACTATTATCCACCAGGCGATGACATAAGACAATAATTCAGTTGGGTCACGGGATCCCTTCAACATGGATTTGATGGTTGTAACTTTGGACCTTCCATATGAAGAAAATCTCTCAGTCTGATAGACCTTGCTAACGACGGCGCTTTGAGTAACTACTTTTCAAAGTAACGACAGAGTTAAATTCTGGATTCATGTCAAGGGCGAGTACAAAGGACCCGTGGCGTAGGGAGGAGTGGGAGCGGTTGGCAGTTTCCCCCGGTCGCAAGGGTACAGGGGGCGCCAAAATAAAATGGGGTTTAGTCCCATATATACTGTACTAAAAAAGTTGACAGGGGCGCCAAAAGCGAAGTTTGCCCCTCCCCGCCCCCGGGCGCCGATAATGCTCACCACGCCACTGCAGAGGGCTCTCCAAGACGACGATGAAAGCTCTCTTCACTATCACAACATGCATGTGCGAGTCCGGGTTTTCTGCAGTAGCTTACTTGAAGAACAAGAACCGCAACCGCTTCCAAACTGATGCACTTCGGGCTAAGTTACCAGTCGCCATTTCACCTCACAGAGCAAAGATATATGAGATAGTTTCAAGTTAGGAATATACAAGCCCATAATCCTCATTGAGACTGAGAGAGACTGGCGCACTGTGAACAATTATGCTTATTTTTCATTATTTTGATCGATGTTTTTTTAAGATTATTGTTATTGAGTTCCGAAACTCTTTACCGAAAGTGTTTCTGTTCACTATTCAATATTTTTACCTTGCTTACAAAAAAAAACTTGTGGCATGTTCCAAAAGTTTTGACTAATAATTATGTTTTTACAACATTATACCATAATAGTTGAAGTTTGAAAATAGTGTTCTTGATTATTTGTTTAGGTAAAATGTGTAATATCAGCCCGGCGCCCTTTGATTTTGATTTGATATGGTATTGTAGCAATATCGCCAAACTCGTAGCGTTTCTTCAGTCGTTTCATCGTTTCTTCTATCTTCGGGTATAAGCCTCGTTAACAGTCGTAGATCTTGATGTAGATCTTTTCTGTCTATAGAGTGGCACATTTTGTTTGGTTCAGTATTTAGCATCGTTCAAGCATGCCAATAATGTTCCTCAGTATAAAATAGTAAGCTATCCTTCGCCAAAAAAGTTTTTATATTATCGTTTTTGAAAAATGCTAACATTTTCCCGGATTGTTATGAGAGACTTCGAATTATTTAACGTTTGTACAGGCCTGGCCTGAGATGTCATTCATGTGGCGTACAACCGTACGGTAACTAAGATGTGAACAAAACGTTCGGTGACGAAGTGGGAAAATAATATTATGTTGGGAGCCGGAATCTTTATTTTCTTAACCCGAACACTGTAGGATATTTATGTTTAATTTAGTTGTGAACAGGAATTTACCAATACACTGTAGTTGTAAAATTGGACTGCGGTAACAAGTGACTCTAAATAACAAGAAAAATAACGAAAATGCGCGCGAAGCGCCCAAAAAAATATGTTAGGCTAATGTCAGCAGTCGGATTTTTTTTCTTCTGACGCAAACAGTGTACTTTGTCCGAAAATCCATTTTCGTATGAACAGGAATTTACGAATAGTTGGAAAATTGGAATTCGGTTGAAAATGACACCAAATAACAAGAGCAACGTCTACAATGCGCGCCAAGCGGGCGGAAAAAAATGTCTTTTGATGTCGGCAGTCAGAATTTTTATTTTTCTGACCCAAAAGCTGTAGTTTGCCAGAATATCCTTTTTCGTCAGTATAAGCGGAATTTTACAAATAGTTGGAAAATTGGAATGCAGTAGCAAGTGGCACTAAATAATAAGGATAACATGGAGAATGCGCGCGAAATTTTTGTTTTTTAATGTCGGCAGTCGGAATTTTCATTTTTCTGACCCAAAAACTGTACCGTAAGCCTACTCACTAAATATTTTCGTATGAGCAAAAAATGCACGCTTAGTCGGAAAATTGGAATTCGGTTGCAAGGGACTCTAAATAACCAGAATTCAATGGAATATGCGCGCGAAGCGCGCGAAAAAAATCTGTTTTTTAATGTCGGCAGTCGGAATGTTTATTCTTTTGACCCAAAATCTGTTGTTTGTCGGAAAATTCATTCATATTCTTACTCACTTATAGTACATTTTTAC
>JAODUJ010016647.1:0-12636 GCA_027564615.1 Psolus chitonoides | reverse complement strand
TTCCGACATTTCACATGTGTTAGGAATTAAACACTTTTGTCAGTAGTTAACGTTGGAGGCTATGGACATCGGGTGCTATAGGTATAGTTTACGAGACTGAAATAATGTAAGCCTTGATACAGCCACAGCACGGTGTGTCTAGGCCTCTTCCCAGCCGCGTCAACCCGAAAAATCCAACTCAAGTGTGTCATGTCGGATTAGTATTGTATATGATATCAGTGTTAAGAATGCCGTATTTCGGGAAAATATAGGAAACTTGTTTTAGGCAGTTTCAATAACAATTATATAAAACAGTGCGACTGAAAGGTTGTAATAATGTTCCATAGTGATTTCGATGGTACTGCATACCGGATACTGGACACAAAACGGACTTATTACAAAACGGGCCTGTCGGTTTTGTTTTATTACAAAACGGGTACTTAATATAAAACGGGTCGATTATTACAAAACTGGCCTTAGCACCGCTCAAGGGGTATTAAAAAAGGGGTCCATGGGGCAGTCAGACGGGGATGATATCCCATGAAGATCCCGGTTTTCGTGATTCAAGACTAATGTGTGGTCGTATATTTTAATACGGCGTGTTTGTAAACCATGCATCCACCAGATTTCAAACACTTACCAACCCTCAAATTGAAGATCAAGGATCTTATAGCAAAAAAGTGTTAAACATGACGAAAGAAATAATCTCATCATTTTTATCTTATTGTATTGAGTTCTATAATATGAACTTATCCACGGCAACCAATCAGTGATTCAATATAATCAGACACCGATCCAGGTGGGGCCTAACTGGCCCGAGCCCCCCCCCCCTATTTTTCGCAGACTTAAAAAAGGAAATATTCGGGAGAAAAAAAGAAGCCCTGATATGCGATTTCAAAAAGCATATAAGGGCTTCTTTTCTCCAAATTTTCCCGCGGATGCTCCCGGAACCTCGCCGTAGACACACCTTCAGTGCTCTTACGTGAAGGCTTCGCCCTCACGGATGAGCAACAAAAAAAGAATCACTGAAATCACCACCATTCCTAATTATGTTTACATTATATATAATTCCTTTAGTACCCAACAACATTGGCTCATCAAAGGGTGCCATAGTCCCTGATATCATGTCATGGAAATCACCTACAATTACTTCAGGGACTTTCACCGAGGGAGAACATTTTGGCGGAGTAATTTGCCAACTAATTGTTGTGTGCCGCTGTAAAATACTCAACTCTCTGTATACGGCGCTTACTATGACACGATGAGGATAATGGAGGTTTTTATTTTTTGTATCCACGCAAATTAGCAAGTTCACACGACCATACATTGTCACCCCTGGTCATTATTAACTTGTCAAACCCATACTAACGTGCACATTCTGCCGGTTCGCACCCAACGCACTCACTATACAGTGCGTCACTTGATCGTGTCCCATGAGGTACATCCATATTGGTGTAGTCACAACACAGCGCATCGCTACAAGTACAAGTTACCTCGCAGGTCCCCGATTAACACCTGGGTGGAGAGGAGCGGTGGAGATAAAGTGCATTGCTCAAAGACACACCGGAAAAGCTGGTCCAAGGAGGATTCGAACTCACAACCTTTTGATCTGAAGTCCGGAGCTCTACCGACTGAACTAATAGCACCCCAGAACAGTATAATTCGGGTGCTGCGGCATGGATCTACGACAGGACTGACCGTTTTAGGCTGATCCCTTCGCAAGCAGGTCAATTTTATGCAGAACGTTCGAAAAGGCGTTTCGTGATAACTAACTAGAATGAGGAAGTGTGCAATGTCCTTTTGTGCAAGGAAATATATCTTGCCATGATCCCTGGTTGGTGCTTCAAGTAAATTTCGCTTCAATCCAATCCTTGTTTCATTTTCAGGAGTAAAACGTGTGGTCCGGTCTTTATTCTACATTTGTTTCACCAGTCGATGTTAGTTTGTTTGGAACCGTCTTTTGTCAAGGTAAGACTAAGGTACAACATTGTGCTGATGTGGCTTCACGACAGCATTATCACGTACCCCGTACCACCAGGGACAGTGCTAGAGGGGGTGTGGTGTAGGTGCCCTGTTAGTGTAGGTTGGCAAAGTTACAACAATTTAACTCCGGCCTCCCTTCTCATTTCCCCGTTTCACTGCAAAATTTCCCGCCAACTAATCACAATTCCTCCCTACATTTTCCCAAAAAATTGTCCCCTTTTTCTCTTGGTCCAATTCTGCCACCTCCTTTTTCGTACTTTTCCCATATTTGCTTCCTTCTCTCTCAATTTTACTCGGAATGGGAGATCCTGGATAATTCAGTTTTGTTTACCCGATGGGGGTATCATGTATTTGATGTGTCCTTGGGGAGGATTCTGAAAGAAGGGGTGTCCACCCCCCTCTCTTTTTTAATAATTACGTGTCCTTAGATGCAATCTGGTTTTATATTTGTCATCTTTTGAAGTCACTTTTCATTTTCAAGAATTTTCCTTTATTGATTAGTCTGTATGATTTTCTATTTGTAATTGGGGCAGATCAAGAACTTATACCAGGAAGTGAATGATACGCAGATGGTTCAGCGCGCAGGGCGCCCCGAAAAATATTCAAGACTATTTATTTGAAAACATAGTAGTTAAATATGTAACAGACGAGCGGCTGACACCTATCGAGATAATAGCGTATAGTACACTACACAATGTGTCGCATCTATTCGTACAATGGAGCTAAACCATTCATTGTCTAGCGCAAAAATGTTAGGGTATTGAAGAATCATTATACCCCTGAACGTGCCGCACGCGTGAGGTGGACGATGGGGGTCTTGAATTTCTAACCATGGCCGGTAATTCGATGTATTATTTCCACGTTAGCTGCAAAATAAACGCCAAACTGGCAACCCTGTCGCAAAGCTGTCAGAGAGTAGCATATCCTGCTCTATATATGGATAGTAGCTATCGACTATGGACGTGATAGAACGTCGAAAGGACCACGATATATGATGATCATGTAAAAGATACAATGATATAATAACTTTAAACGATCTTTCACTAAATTTACACGATCAAGTATAGTGATTTTTCAACACTTCTTTTCAACACTTTTATGGACCGGATTATGTAATGGGTCGAGCCATGGATGCCACGAGTTTTGGGGTTTCGTCCGGTGAGGTTCGGATTTCCGATCTGGTCTTCGCAGATGATGCTGCATTGCTTGCTGGACTGGTGGATTCTCTGGTGGATGCACTCGAAACACTGAGTGAGAAGGCGGGTCCGCTTCGGCAGCAGGTGTCGTGGGTGAAAACCAAGATTCAGTCCTTGGAATATCTTGGATGCTGCTGTCGAGTATATTCTGGTGAGGGGCGAGGACGTTGAAGTCACCGAGTCCTTTATCTACCTCGGCAGCGTTATCAATGACTCCGCTAGTTCAGTAGTTGCAATGCAGAGGTCAGTGGACGTCTTGGCATAGCACACGGAGCCATGAGATTGCTCGGAAAAAGGTGTGTGGCGCTCACGACATCGGAGCAGAAGGGCGAAGGTCAGATTTTTCAGCTACCATGTGCTCCCGCCGCCTCCCGGTCTTGCTGTATTCCAGTGAGGCATGAACTTCAACTTCGGGGCTGAGACGCAGACTGGACTACTTTGTGACCACCTCACCGCACCCTCGGATACCGATGGCATGACCATGTGTGCAATAACAGGGTTCTCGGGGAGGCGAGGATGATGAGGGCCACCTGCTTGATTCGTGATCGTCAGCTGCGCTTCTTTGGGCACGTGGCTCGTCTCCCGGCGGAGGACAACACACCGGAACCTGTCTGTACAGGATTCGGCTGGGTGGAGGAGACCGCCGGTGCGGCCTCGTGTCTCGCGCAGTTGAGCGGGTATCTTGAAGATACGGAGGGGGGGGGGGGTGCTTGGGCCGGGAGCATGTCTGGGCGGTCGCTCGGAGGAGGCCGGATGTATGGAAGCTTAAGGTGGACGCAGCAAGGTACCAGCCTGGCATGTGCTTCCATGTCAGTTAGTTAATGTATAGTAATGTATAAATCATCATGTTAAAATCAAATACATGATCATCATGTAAATGCTTACGATGTAGGCATTTTTTAACCCCCCCCCCCCCATCCGATACGCCAGTGGAATTGACCGGGATCGGCTTTAATTGGACTCGAAGACGATGCCAGCTGAGTCCACAACAAGTTTTGTCTAATGGAAGATGGGAAAGGTAAATACCTTGGTTCTGGTGTCTGTCCCTGTTATATTCTGAAACAGTGAAAATGCAATTTGACAGTTGTTATGACTAGGTCATATGTTGTTAAGCTCATTTGATGTTAGCCTATAAATATGTTTGCTCTGGTTACTTCTTAACAATTTCCACTTGGGTCATTTGGCCAAACATGATGGTAATGAGCAATGGGAATGACGAAATGGGTTTCTACATGTACTTTGGGGAAGAATGGTGTCAATTATATCCCCCCCCCCTCCCCAACCAGTAGACTGATAGAGATACTAGTAATTGTGCCGTTTCAGTGACCCACAGTATAGGTCTCAATACCATTTTGGTTTCTCATCATTTTTAACCATTTTCAGGTATGGAAATTCAGGTATGGTGGTGCCAAGCCGAAAAATCAATTTGAAGGGGCAATCTCGCGATTCAAAGTTTGCAATGAAAAACAAATCTGTTTTCACTAAATTAACACGTAATCATAACAGGAGAGTGATATCATGTAATTATACAATTTATAAAAAGATATTTACTTGCATTCATCTTGAATGATGATAAAATAACATAATTCTGAGCCATCCGACCTGTTTTGATGTTGGTCTAGTGCCAAATCCAAAATGGCTGCCCTAGCAAAGTAAGCTTGTGTATTTTCTATAAATGTGAACTCTTGATCCAGTTGAGGTTTATTGAGGCTAAGATATACTTTTGCAAGTTACTGAGTTGAATGATGCATGTTTGGAAATGGTTTGGGGTCAGTATTGTATTAATATTAATTGCGGACAGAATAACGCATTTCCACGCATTTCCAGTTGATCTAGTGATCGATCCGCTATTCAATATAGATTATGTGGACCTCTAAATACGGGAAATCTCTGCACGATGAACTGACGGAATTAGGCAAGGATTACCAAACCAATAGACACAGAAGGGAGGGCACTGTATGTAGGGTCTACGAAGAATTAACGAAAAATGGGGGCTTACGAGAATACCACAGAGTGTGTGATAACTCGTATAAAAAATTATCGAGTGGTTATATTCTTAATGACCTGTTCACTGTTACAATGACCATACATTTTTATCTATCTTTATTTGCACCTTGGCCTGGTAAGTATCAGTTCCAGTGATCTCGAACAGTGTTACGCAACCCGTGGTCCGCGTACCACTAATTGGTCCGTCAAAAATAATAGTGGTCCGCCAAACGCTATGGGTCCGCGAAAGTAGTCCGCAAAAAATGTAAGTGGTCCACAAAAGTTTAGGTGATTGACCATCGTGAATGCCCTTCAAATCCGCCGAAATACTTACGTATTATTTACAAACATTTTACCGAAACTCTATCGTAGGATCGGAACACGGGGTCTGATCCGCGTGTATACTACTATTTGGTTGAGTGTAAACGGGGTATTTGAGTCTTTGACATATCGGCATTTGTTTACAATTTATAGTATAACTCAAAGATCCGATCATACGATAACCTAAAATCCTTTGCGCGCTTCGCGAGAAGTGGTGTTTACCTTTCATATGTGGTGTCACTTGTGCAGAATGGGCAATTTATATACTTGTGCTGAATGTGGCGTTTATATAACCCAAACATCGAACACGATAAGCAAAAGTTTCCCGATCCTCATGCGCAGTGGTGTTCATTATTGCCTTGTCATGTTGTATCAATAGTGCTGAATATGTTGTTTATATAACTCTGCTTACAAAAAATATTTGGAAGGGGGTTGCAGCTTAGCTGCGAGGGCAAAAGGGGTGTCGATGAAAACAGTTTAGATTCAGTATAAAATATAAATGGCCACAGTCAGCACAAACGACACCACAAAACAATACAACAGAAGAAAAGATCATTGCGCGCAAAGCGCCCGAAAAATGGGTTATCATGTCCAATATTTGGATATTAATATGAATTTCCCGTTTAGAATTAGGGACACTACACGACAAAACAAGCAAAGACGAAAACCTCTGCGCGCAAAGCTCGTGGATTTTTTTGGGTTATGTCCAATCTTTTCGTTATAATAAACGCCAAATTCAGCACACACCACATAGAAGACAAATAAAGATGCCACCAGTGTGGGCGATGCGTGAAATGTTTTGCGTTATCATTCAATGAAAATTGAGCAAGTAATAAACCAGATTGTGCAACATCAGTTTATTTATATTCAATATACCATGTGCCACCACGAGATGAGATGCCGCACGCTTGAAAATCATCATTCTTGCCGAACGCGGCCCTTTGAGTCAAATAAATATGCTGCACACGCGTCTATAAGGATAAGATACAGCTGTAGTCCGTATGGCAAGCCATTTTGCCATTTACCCTCTAATTTTACTCAAGTGTAATACATTCCACTTAAGTAGAGTTCAATTAAGCTTAAGTTGAATGTATTTTACTTAAGTGGAATACAATTCGACTTAAGTAGAATGCGAATGCTCTAGTTTACTCAGGTGGAATACAATTGGACTTAAGTGGAAAGCATTTTTACTGAAGTCTAATTCAATTCCACTTACGTCCAATTGTATTGCACTTAAGTCTAATTCAATTCGACTTAAGTCTAATTTAATTTCACTTGAGTCGAATGGTATTACACCCCTTTACCTCCCAGACAAGTGGAGGAATTTGACATCCCCTTTTTAAAATATTCATAAGATAATCTGGAAGCAATTTAAAAATATGCAGTAATATAATTCGGAAAGCCAACACGTTGAAGAACACTTTCTGCCCCCCAAAAAATCAAGAAAGTGAAAGTTTAGGCAAATTTTCAATTTTTCACTCTCTTCTCAAACCTCGGTAAATTGATGCAGAACACATCCCCTAACCATAATCAAAGTGTTTTAGGCTAAACAAATATTTTTTGATGTTTCTATGGGGTTTACTGTTGAACGTTTTTTTTTTGCCTTGAACTAGTGTGTGTACCAGTTTCGCGAAATGACTCAATGACATCATACCAAAAAAAAACTGATAGGGAATAGGGAAATAAATAATGTGTTGTTCAAGTTCAAATTAGGTAGCAATTTTGTCTCAGTGTGTGTGTGTGCGTGCTTGTGTTCTTGTTTGTGTGTGTGAGTGGAGGTATATGGATATCATGTCTTAGTTGAGACTGAATTAATATGTAGAGGAACGTATTGTTCAGTGTGAAGAAAAACAAACTTTGTGCTGGGGTGGGGTGGTCAGTTGTTTGGATACCACAATCAATTGTCAGGTGTCGGTTGGTAGATGAACGAAATTGTGTTACTAGTGGAGGGGGGGGGGCTAAAGTACCATGCAGCATGCTAAAGTGTTGCGGAGTTTCCATAAGAAGCATATTGTTTGTTCAGATAAGCAAATTCACACTTTAGTTGGGGGGGGGGGGGGACTGAATATTTGGTATGAGCTACTGCACCATTGGTGTTCTTGTATGACAAAATTACACGAGCTTACTTTGTCACTGCGGCCATCTTAGATTTGCCACTAGACTAACATCAAAGCAGGTCGGATGACTTAGAAAAATGTTATTTTATCATCAATCCAGATTAATTCAAGTGAAGGGCTTTTGTATTATTGTATAATTACATGGTGTTACTCCCCTGTTATAATTACGTGTCAATTTAGTGCAAAATGAGGGGTTTTCATTGCAAATTTTGAATCGCGAGATTGACGCTTTCAAATTGATTTTTCGGCTCGGTATCATATTTCTATATCGGAAAATATTTAAAAATGATAAGAAACCAAAATGTTATTCAGACCTACTGCATGTGGGAAGATCAACGTTTTCAATAATATCTAACTCCATTAGAGTGGGAGGATATTGACGGCAGAACACATGGGGGTGAATCAAACCCAAATGCATTATAGGATGGGCACAAAAACAAAAGGTATCAAAACTTGAAAGCACTGAAATTTGAGTCATTGATGTAGCGATCGTGATAATGCAAGATGGAGGTTGCTTAATTGGGGCACTCATAGTACTGCACCGTCTATACAGACCTGCTGTACAAAAGCCACTTTCCCTTATTTCAAACATTATTAGTTCAAGGGAAATATGTATTTCTCAAATGCACTGAAAATCACACAACCATGATTTGGCCTACTGTGTAATTGTGAGCTGAAAGTTGGATTTTCACCAGTTAAACGAGCTGTAATCAAAGTAAATGAAGGGATAGTACACATTGGTCTATTTTGTGATTGGGGTTTATTACTCATGCTAATACTGGTAAAAGGGATTACATTGTCTTTGGCGACCAGTATATTTGTGCAGAGCAAACAGTGGCTGGTTTGATGTTGATTACCTTTTAGAATATGTGCTTGATTTCATGTTTTCATAATTATACAATTTGCCGTATTCACCTTATATAAACAGGTAAATTCGACATATGCTGTTCATTGGAACGTTCATATAATACATGTTACTTTTTAGTACCATGTATAGGTTAATTTCCAATAATTTCTAGTCATTATATGTTAAAAAACACATCTTTAATTGATGAATTTCAATTCATACCTATTACCACTCTGAATCTGTTAAACATAATCTGACTTGAAGCGCAACATTCAAGCAAAAACATGATATCTCATCATACCTCAAACAGTGTTCCACTTACATGTATATTCCCCTATACCTTCGTACAGGACAATTCTCGCCAAAAATGATGGGACAAAACAGGAGACATCAACGAGCCAACTGTTCAGCAACATTTCAGCCGCTTAGTCCCGCCCCCAAACCAGAAGTACGCCCCTGCCTACCTACACCTCATCTGTAGAAATGTTTTTAACACTTTCAGTCCAGAATGTTAATGGACGCCCTTATTAATTTATCGATGGCCTCCTACAGCTCCTATATAGCTAACATATGGCAGTATGGCGAACTGACGTCTTATTCGGGAAAGACCTAATGTAATCACCTATATTAATATGTACCGCTTTGGGAAATGCGTGATTTTATGGATGATTATTGTTTGAAGGTCAAAATCTTGTGCACTACACTGTAAAAAATTCTCGTTAGTTTTACGGCATATATTACCAGACCTGACCGTAAATAACTTGCCAACCATTTGTAAATTCATTTACGGGCGGCCGTAAAAATTACGGCAAATTCCCGGTAAATTAAAGAAATGCATATGTATCAATATGTTTTACGGCAAATAGTTGGCAATTTGAGTTTGCTGTCAGGTATGCCGTGTAGCCGGAAATAAAGAATGTGCAACATTTTGACACCTCGTTTGCATATTGTACGCCAACCATCTGTTGCCTACCCGAGGCACCCCATACATAAATGCTGAAAATTGTCAATTTTCGAGGTCTACAAATTTTGACCCCTTTCACGTTCACCCTCGTTTTATTTCGACAATGCAGTACTGTTCTAATTTCTAATTATATATAAATATGTGTTATAGTAATGCGGTTTCAAAAAGCTTCGAATTCAGGTGTCCACGGGCAGGTAGGTCTGCCCACTATACTGAGTGAACACTAATGCTAAACTGCGGGTACACTGTGCCTGTTATATTTAGGCTGTTCCGCCCTGACAACACATTTCTCGTACTTTCAAGAACAAATTACTTTATTATTAGCTTCACCATACCTTCTTTTGCCTTTGGTAGACCGACAAAGGGGAGATCTTGCGAGTTTTTGGGAGAGGGGAGTGGGAAATTTGAGCAACTAAAACCATAACATCCAACTTTCGATCTGCTCCGCCTGCTCGCCATAATGTTGTTCACACTTTTCAGGCGGTGTGACCTATATCTCCTCCTTACATTATATCTGGTACTAGCTAAAGTTACACTCTCCATCTGGTAAAGCTATGTTTACACTTCTACGGCAACGGTAACGACAACAGTAAAGGCACAAATATCGCTGTCAATACAAAATTAACTGTTCACATTGGTAGGACGATCCTACCACAACAAATAGTTTTCTCAGCGACCGTTCTATATCCGTCCGGGTCGATGGTGTTCTCACTGAAACCTTCCCTATGCTGGCGTTCCACAAGGATATGTATTCCCCAACACTCTTCCTCATTTTTATTAATGACATTCTTGGCTCTACCTCTAATAGTATTCACTCTTTTGCTGATGACTCGACTCTCCATCAGTTTCTTTTCTCTTCGACTCAACACAGTCTGGCTGATCTTGCTATTGATCGAACCTTAGTTGCTAGCCAAACGCTGATTTGGATTCCATCCTAGACTGGGGCTCTGATAACCTGGTTACCTTAAACCAATCCAAACCTAGAATTTGCTTATTTCTTGTTGGATTCCAATGTGCCTATTCTCTCTATGGCTGAGTAAATTCTCCCCCAAGCTGCTTCTCTCAATATTCTTGGTATCGAAATTCCTAGTAATTTGTCTTGGAACTCTCACGTTAAGACTATTGCCTCCAACAACTAGGGTTTTATATTTCGTGCAAGAAAGTACTTTACCCCACTCCATCTTCTTTTGCTTTACAAGGCCCAAATTCGTTCCTTAATGGAGTATGTTTTCCATATTTGGGTTGGTGTTTCGTTTTCTGTCATTAGCGTCCTTGGGCGCCTTCAGCGAGAGGCTATTCGTCTTATCATTGATGGCTCTCTCACTGCCACTCTTCAGATTTCATCTCACCGTAGGTCGGTGTCCTTCCTCTGTCTTTCACGGTCAGCTTGCTCCTCTGAACTTCGGGGTGTTGTTTCTCCGCTGCATCAGGTGACCCGTACTACTCTTGCATCGTTTTCTGGTCACCCTATTCGGTTGCGTATCCCTTATCATCGCGCCGAAACCTATGCTCGTTCTTTGTTTCCTCGCACTTCACGTGCCTGGAATATGCTACCCCAGCATGTGGTCCCGCCCACTTTCAATCTTCAGCTTTTTAAATATAGGACTAACAAGCTGCATCTCTCTTCTTTTTCTTAGTTCTTTGTGCATGGAGGTTTGTCTGGTTGTTTGTTTGTACAATGATCCTCCCTTGCGGGAACTCGGCAAACCTCCTAGGAGTATCAACGCCAAGCTGGCCACGCCAGTATCGTGCGACAAACGCAAAGGTTAACGTCTATGATTTAGGGATAGCAGATTGGGAACTACAACCCAGAAACTAGACGACAGTTTTAATAAATGATCTTCCAACGGATATTGGCAATGGGACAAGTGTGCAAAGTTTTGAAAGAAAACTTAATAAGTTTTGGTAGAAGCATCCTATTGGTAACAACTACGAAGACTCGGCAACTAAAACAGAGATTTAATGTAGAAGAGTTGGTGTGAAAGGAATGCAATGCCTACTACCAGAAGAGATCTATGTATCTATGTATGATCTAAATGTGTATTAAACACAATTCAGTTGGGTTGCCAACTTGGGCAATGTTTTCCAATTAACATAATTAGCATCTGGAATGGGGTTAAATGTAAATTTGTATTTAGTGAGGGTGAAATCATGTGTAATACCATTTTTCTAAGGTATGTTGCGGCAAGAAATTCATTTCTGGCACTAATTTGCATGCATCACCATCGCAGCACTCCCCAAGATGGGTGCCCCCAAATTTGCATATTAGAAAGCTAATATAATTTCACAGAGGCTAGAATCTCATGTGCTACTTTTCTGGGTTTTATTAAAGCGAGGTGTTCATTTCCGACTTTAGGTTGTTACAATTAGCCTACAGTTATTTTTCTACCATCGAAATGTATGATTTGCATATATCACCATGGCAACACTCAGAATGCCAATTGGCATATCAGAGGCTCAATTGATGCACAAAGGCTAAAATCATTTTCTGAGTTATTTTTAACTGAGGGTTAATTTCTATTTGTTGCATTTATAACCATTGCAATTGTATTAATTTCAATTTTTTGGCGAAACTCTCCAATCCAAGATGGCTGCCACTAATATCGGAGCTCAAATTGAACAGGAGGGGAGAGGAGTCGAATATACATTATACTAGTTTTCAGCTCAAACCAGCTATATAGATGGTTGAGCTATTGTGATCCGCCACCGTCACGCTATGTAGGCTCTATATATCTATGTATCTATATATCTATCTATCCATCCATCCATCCATCCTGCTCCGTTGTTTAATTTTATTAAACTTAGACACAGTGACCATTGAGTGATGGGTTATCAGAGGTAGTCAGAGATTTGGAGTCAACGGTCAAGTAGTGGTCAGTTGGGGTCATTTTATGGAAACACGCAAAATGTATCTCCTCCTACAGATTTCATGTTGAGGGTTTGACATAATTGCACTTGGGTAGTGCTTCCTTCGGGGTGTTCAGGTATTTAAGGTCAATGGCCATCTAGTGGTCATTTTTAATGGGATTGGCTAAAATGCTCCAATTCTTCTCCTACATTTCATGGTACAATGTTGAGGGTTTGTCATAATTAGACTTGGGTAGTGCTTCTTTCGGAGTGTAGAGAAATTTGGGGTCAATGGTCATCTAGGGGGTCATTTTATGAAAACGACTGAAATGCTTCTTCTACAGTTTTAGGGTAGAATGTTGAGGGTTGGTCATAATTAGACTTGGGTAGTGCTTC
>JAODUJ010016646.1:0-18889 GCA_027564615.1 Psolus chitonoides | reverse complement strand
ATAGTGAGCAGTTCCCATGGAATTGATCTGATGGGATAAGAACCGAAATTAATAGGGATCATCTACTCACCATGGGCAACTTTGTACCAAGTATGACATCAATTCATCATGCTGGCCACTGTTGAGAACATGTGGTTACGCAGAATTGTCAGCGAAATTACATTTAGCCCCGCGTCCCATGAATATGAATGAGATGCAATAAGGTACTAACCTACACATGTACCACACCAATACCTACCTACCAATGCAAACCAAAACAAGTTTGAACAAAATCGGACATACAGTTGCCGAGATATTGGCATTTGAAGATTTGCTTCTAAGCCCCACCCACCCATGAATGAGATTGGCGCCAAAGTTAATGGGGATCATCTACTCGCTGTGGGCAATCCATGTGCCAGGTATGGCATCAATCCACAATGCCACCACCAAGATCACGTGGTTCCGAGGTAATTTTCAGCAAAATTACATTTGGCCCGGCCCCTCATGAATGTTAATGAGATACAATAAAGTTCTAGCCTACATTTGTACCCCACCTCCTACCAATGCCACACACATAATTTTGAACAAAATCGGGCATACGGTTGCCGAGATATTAATAGTTAAAAAACAGCTTCTGAGCCCCACCCACTCATGAATATCAATGAGATTGGCACCAAAAATCAATACGGATCATCTACTCACCATGGGCAACTTATGTACCAAGTATAACATCAATCCATTATGGCACTGCTGGGATCACATGGTTACGAGCTATTTTCAGCAAAATTACATTTGGCCCCACCCCTCATGAATATTATTGAGATGCAACAAAGTACTAACCTGCACGTGTACCCCATCTCCTACCAATGTCACCAAAATCAGTTTGAACAAAATCGGACATTCGGTTGCCAAGATATTCAGAAATCGCTTCCAGGCCCCACCGACACTCATGAGTATTAATGAATTGGCACCAAAATCAATAGGGATCATGGGCAATCTATGTTCCAAGTATGACATCAATCCACCATGCCACTGATTTACATTTGAGCCACGCCCTCAGGAATATTAATGAGATGCGCTGAAGTAGCCTACTAACCAACCCACGTACCCCACCTTCTACCAATGTCACCAAATCAGGTTTGAACAAAATCGGACATATTGTTTCTGAGATATTCATATTGAAAGAAATTGCTTCTAAGCTCCGCCAACTCATGAATAGTATTGAGATGCCACAAAGTAATAACCTGTACGTGTACCCCACCTTCTACCAATGCCACCAAAATAAGTTTTAAAAAAATCGGACATACGGTTGCCGAGATATTCACATTTAAAGAAATTGCTTCCAAGCTCCACAGACACTCATGGATATTAATGAATTGGCACGAAAATAAATAGGAACCATGGGCAATCTATGTGTCGAGTATGACATCAATCCACCATGCCATTGCTGAGATAGAAGTGTTACGAGCAATTTTCAGCGAAATTACATTTGGGCCACGCCCTCATGATAGTAATGAGATGGCAGGAGTAGGCTAATTAGTCCCAGGGATAGGCCCCTGCTACTGCCCTGAGTATTAAATTGGCAGTGTAGGTACTAGTTATGCAAAAATTACGTTTTGTGCAGTTGTGCTCAAATTTATTGTGAACTGATGTCAAACCTGGGAATAGGTTTGGTGTTCGCCAAATTCGGAAAGAAAAAAAGACTTGTTAGTCAATTCAGCTTAGTTCCTATATGGGCAGCCTAGGCCTATAGTCCTATTGTGCATCTAACGTTAGGCCTAAGGAAAGAGTAACTAAGTTAGGGCAGTCACCAGAATTATAAAAATAATTTTGTGGGGCGGCCTACCTAGAGGTCCCCAAGATATATGTTCAAGCTGTTCACTACATCGTTTACTGGAACAGAGCTAGAGAGCTCTACGTACAATATAAGTGGTGTCCAATAGGAAGAACTACGCGCGCCCATACACACAGTGTAAAGCTCACACTGCGTCGTCACATACATGTAAACTGGTTTTATCTCAGCTTGCGGTGATGTCCTAATCGTACACGGAATAACGGCGTGGGTTCTTGAGCGTGTAGTTTTTTATAGCGGATCATATTGCTGGCCTAGTGTAGGAAGCCCCAAGCGACCAGCACACTAGGTCGGAATACTGGCGGCTAGGGCGGGGCCGATGCGCACTGTTTAACAACTTCTTGTATTGGCTGTCCGATTATAAAAGATGGATTGTTGATAATCCTTCAACAATAAACCCTAAACTCTAACCCCAATGGCTAATAAAAAAAATGCCTTGTTAACAAGTGCGCTACAGCTGGTGGGGCAGCCTAATATCAGGCTTAATTTGAAACTCTTCATTTTTCTAAAAAATAATATGATGTGATGGGATAAGTTGAGAAGAGCATTTTAAGTCATAAATTATGTTCATAGCTAGGCTAATGCATGACTGAGTTATGACAACAACAAAACATTACATTTATTAAACAATTTTGCCAAAGACCCCTCTGATGAGTCGTACCTTTAGCCTACACAGGAATATTATTTCACAGTGTAGCCACAGTAGCCTACAGTAGATGTAAATTGCTATCCTACTGTATTTTGAATAATGTTTGTCAGTGATGGAGGTCTCGAGACCAGTTTTGCCGGTCTCAGACCCCTGAGGTCTCAAAAAAACTTGCCAGTCTCAAACCGAAATCAGCAATTTTTACCGTTATCATTTTTTTCAAATCAGGTCTATTAGTTTAATCCATTTGATAACTTTCAAGACAATCAAGGTGACACAGAAATTTGTTCTATTTGTCAGTTAATACTTGTGCATTGGTAGGTGATCATGAAATTAGGACCAGCTATTCCACTGTATCTGAACAGCAACAATTCATAATGCAAATAAAGGCAGACAGGGCTCAACATAGTTTTCAAAAGGGTCATGACATGCATCATCGTAGACTTCAATTTTGTGGGCATTGTGGCATTTTTGGTACCTTGCTGCCTATACAGTCGACCTGATGTATGTGTGTGTGCGTGTATGTGCGTGTGTGTGTGTGTGTGTGTGACGCTCTCACATCGGGTACGCTATAACTCAATAACGGACAGGTGGATGATTGTCATACTTGGTGTACAGATTTATCATGACGAGAAGGTGTGCCCTATTGTTTTTGGTGCCGACCTAATACATGTTAATTAGGTTACGAGGTCAAATGTAAGAATATTTGATTTGGAATAACTTCGTGACCGTAAGTTGGATAATAACCAAACTTGGTGATAGTAGTCACCATTTGGTGCCGACAATTTTGAAGGTCATTTGGAGGTCATCATGGGTCATTTGAGGTCAAAATCGTAACTGACGCTCACATCTTGGGTACGCGATAACTCAATAAGTGACTGATGGATAAATGTATCATGTACAAATGTATCATGGTGCGAAGGTGTGCCCTATTGTTTTTGGTGCGGACCTAATAAGCGTTAATTAGGTTATGGGGTCAAATGGTAAAAAATTTTGATTTGGAATAACTCTGTAACTGTAAGTTGGATTATATCCACACTTGGCAGATGTAATCACCATTTAGTGCCAACAATTATGAAGGTCATTTGAAGGTCATCAGGGGTCATTTGAGGTCGAAATCATTGATTTGGAGTAACTCTGTAACCGTCAGTTCGATTGCACCCAACCTTGTAGATGCAATCACTATGTGGTGCCAAAAATTGTGAATGTCATTTGAAGGCCATCAGGGGTCATTTGAGGTCAAAATCATTGATTTGGAATAACTCTGTAACCGTGGGTTTGATTGCACCCAACCTTGTAGATGTAATCACTATGTGGTGCCACAAATTGTGAATGTCATTTGAAGGTCATCAGGGGTCAGTTGAGGTCAAAATCTTCGATTTGGAATGACTTTGTAGCCGTAAGTGGGATTGTATCCAATCTTGGCAGATATAATCACCATTTGGTGCCGATAAAAAACTTTTGGCAAAACTTGTCGTGGTCATTTGGAGGTCATCATGGGTCATTTGAGGTCAAAATATGGCCTAAACAGCCTAACTTGATGGGGAAAACTTCACTTCAGCTCATACTTGGTATCTGTGTTCATCATAATTCATAACAAGGTCAATTCGAGGTCATCAGAAGTCATTTGAGGTCAAATTACGAATGCACATCAAGCTTGGTAGATGTAGTCAGCATTCGATGTTGACAATTTTGATGGTCATTTGGAGGTCATCAAGGGTCATTTGAAGGTGAAGTTATTGACTTACATGAAACTTGGTAGATGTAGTCAACATTGGGTGGCAACGACGATGCATGTGTGCACTTGTTTTTATTGCTGATGACATTTCGTCCTGTTTTGGCCCACGGGGTAACAAGTTTCTTCTTTTATTTTCTAGTACAATCATCTAAATGCATTAAACCCCATTTTAAAGCTGGTTTATCACCGATTTATTTGAGTAGCTAAAACACTGTTTTTCGCTTTTTCCACTGACGGTGAATCCAAAACCAAAATTGATATCCTACAGTCACATGGCTTTTTGCACTTCTCATAACATTAACAGTTGCAAACCATAAATATTGGAGTTCTAGAACTTGATATATGTATGAACTATTTAGTATTACCATCAGTTTTATAATTATACAAGAGTAATTATCCCAAAGTATTTCTTTTTGAATGACTGATTCCAAATTTAAAAAAATCTCAATATCTCTTATAAATATGTAATCGGCATCAATGTATAACAACGATCACATATGGGGGGGGGGGGCATCGGGGAATAGACTGATGTGAAATCCTGCCGGTATGCACAGTATCTACCCCCCCCCTTCTCCGTAATCTAAGGTAATGTAGTTTTTTTCACCTCTGGTCATAGGTAACTTGTCAAGCCCACACTAACGTGCACATTTCAGATTGTTCGCTCCCGGATGTCAATTTATCGTGTCCCCGGGGGACTTCCATATGGGTGCGCTTCTACATGTACAAGTAACCTCGCAGGTCCCCCATTAGCACATGGGTGAAGAGGAGCAGTGGAGGTAAAGTGACTTGCCCAAGGAGACAGCGGAAAAGCTGAGCAGGATTGAACTCGCAACCTTTCGATCTGTAGTCCGCAGCTCCACCGACTCAGCCATCCGTCCTCCTGTAACAAAACCCATAGCTAAGAATAGTCAACACTCATGTTTGACTCAACAAAGCTAAGGATCATAGGGTGTTTGCATCATATTTATGAATCACAATGAATAGCTAGAGCAAGCTAGGTTATAAACTGCTAAATATATCCACTTTATATCCTATTCATTGAGGATTATAGGGTGTGAGAATCAATTCTCAGCTGAAGCGCACTTGTTAAACAAGGAATTTTTTGATTGGTCATTAGGCCAGGTTAGGCATAGAGGTTAGGGTTTATTGTTAAAGGATTACCAACAATCGATCTATTATAATCGGATAGCCAATAAACAAATTCTTGTTAAACAGTGCGCATCGGCCCAGTCCCGCTGCCTCTAAGCATTCACATGGATATGTTGGTAGGATCGAGACAAATAATCTAGTTCAAGTTCAAGTTATGAAATGCGATAATTTACTGTAGCCAGGAAAGTATGGGAACATTTTCCCCAACCAAACCTGCGGGGTGCAGATCTGATTCACTACCTAGTTACTATGCTTCGGAATCCTCTCATAGCCCACTTAAGCAAACATTATGTCAATTTTTCATAAAAATCTACAATATCTTCACAAATCTGGACAGATTCTCATTTGTAGGAAATCACTTAAATGAGCTTCTAATCAGAAAATGTTGACCCCTAAGTGACTTTTCACCTGGGGCAGACCTACTCCACCATCTAGTTTCTATCTAGTTTCTGATAGCACGCTTATGAACAATTCAGCGATAACTAACTGCAGTAGTAATGTCTAATAGGCATAGCCTTATGATAGGCTACTGTCTATATTTTAAGTGCATTAAGTATTCATCTCATAGTGTGAGCAATATACTTGAAGATTACTGCCTCTAAAAAAGACACGTCTTTACTAGTTCACACAGAGCTCGTCACTTTACTGCTAGCCACGTTGTTCGAGCACGGGATGCCAGAGGAGCCGAGGCATGACAGCTATTATGTAACTGCAGAATGTCCACACAATAGTCCCGGCCAATATGGAAATATGTATATGTATGTATACATAATATATCATGATCCATCATTACCTACACCGACGGAGTCGAAGTAGGCTATGTATTAGGTTGCGTGTGTGTGTACGTGTGTGTGTGTTTTTTCCCCACGACTAAACTACTAGATGAAATCGGACCGAAATTGATAGGTCGATGGTCACGGAATTAAGAAGATTTGATTTGGTGATATAAGTTTTTGTTTGTTCAGTGTCTACGGGTTCAGGAAGCTCTACTGAAAGCTCATGGAAGCCAAGTGTGATCATGCATGAACACCGGCGATAGCTCGCCTACTCTTTTCGAACAGTGTTCAGAGAGTCACGAAGCAGGCGTGTTACTATTACAATCCCATCCTGCCCCCGTCCCGATCAGCCTTTAGTAGCCACTTTCCTAAATACTGAGAGAGGTGGTAGCAACCTGTCCGTCATCACTGCAGGACAGCCGATTAATGAACCTAAGTTTTTCCCTTGCTTCTCCCATCACAACGAAATCATCAACTGCAGTACAGCTGTCGAACTAAGCCAGAAACTGCGAAACCATCATAAACTGCAAAACAGCTTTTTGACAAGCCAGGCCAGAGATTGAACCCAGGACTCTGCGGTGAAAGTGCTGACTCCTAACACTACACCACGCTACCACCAGATACCTGATATCATGATATACCATGATGATTATACCATGGTGATATACCATGCTATCTCAAAGTTGGTTCGCTGATCATCAATTTTAGTGTTAGTGTCAAGTGTATAGCCAGGGTAAAATTCAGGGAGTATAGGAGGGGTAAGGTCAAAGGTCGCAGAGTTAGGGATGGGTACGAAAATGCGTTTTTCCACGATATCCCAGGAACTAATTGATGAATTTGAACCAAATTTGGCAGAGATAAAGGATACCCACTAGGGATGACTTTAATAGAATTAAGGAGTGGTGAGGTCAAAGGTTACCGTACTGGGAGGGGCAGATGTGGAATGCGTTAAGCGAAATACGTTGATCAGAATGAGTCATGAATTTCTTCATGGAATTTCTTGAAATTTGGTATAGACATGTTAAGTATCATAAATAATTTCTATCAGTATGGGAGGGGTGAGGTCAAAGGTCACAGAGTTAGGGAGTGGTACGAAAATGCACAGTGGTAATACATACCCACAAGGGGTGTCTCCAAACAAATGTAGGGATTGATGAGTTCAAAGGTTACTATCCTGGGAGGGGGACGATGTGAAATGCGTTGAGGGAAAGGATCAAGGGAGATGACACACAAGTTTCACGGAAATCTAACGTTTAGGGGGGAGTTTGGTAGCGTATAGTTTCACGAAAGTACAATAATCTTTACTAATTTTACCTCGGAAGGTTTTTAAGAGCCTTGATTTCCAAGTGGTCATGGCGCAAGTCTTAACCACTTTTATTATAATTACTTTTTTATAATCACAATTCTGTAAGAATTCACGGTATGTATATTCTTGTGAGTGGGTGCGCCAGTGGGCTGGCCTACCAATGAAAGAAAAAATGGCACAGGTCGTCCAATCTAGGGATGGGGGTTCAAGGAGTGGTCAGACTGTTGCATATTTGTTGTGTCCTTCGGCAAAACCACGTTTCATGAAAATCCAACAATCAGTTCTAACTTTACCCCAAAAGATCATTGAGAGCCTCGGTAGGCAAGTGGTCATGGCGCAGGTATTCCGATCTAGGGATCGGGGGTTCAAGGCCTGGTCAGACTGTTGCATATTTATTGGTGTCCTTCAGCAAATAATCGAGAGAAAGGAGAAACCAAGTTCCATGGAAATCGAATAATTGGACCTCAATTGCCCTCCGATGACTTCAAAATGACCTTCATAATTTTAGTATGATATCGGATGTTGACTATAGGCTACATACCAATGGTCATGAAAATGCAACAGTCTTACTACGTTTACTTCAGAAGATCTTTGAGAGTCTTGATGATCAAGTGGTCACGGCGCAGGTATTCCGATCTAGAGATCGGGGATTCAAGGCCTGGTCAGACTATTGCATAAGTTGTTGTGTCCTTCGGCAAATAATCAAGAGAAACGATACACCACGTTCCTTGATAATTTAACAATCTTCAGTTGATCTCAAAATGACCTTCTATACCTATATACGGAGTTTCATGAAAATGCAACAATCTTTACTAATTTTAACTCAGAAGATCTTTGACGGTTACGTTTGTAGTTAATGTGCATGCTTTATCAGTAACGAGTCAGATGTTAATTGAATATTCATGTGTTTTATTACACGTGGTAAAAGAGTCGGGACGAGAAGAATAGAGGGAGGGGAGCAGGGAGGAATAAAGCAGGGGCGAGAGGGAGGAAGAGCAGCACGAGTGAGGGGAGGAGGGAAAGGGAGCAGGAGGAGCAGGGGAAGGAGCAGGGGAGTGGTAGCAGGGACAAAGGGAAGGAGGTTGTGAGTGTGCTTAGAAAGTGTGCTGTGGCGCTGGTGTAGCGGCTAGCGTTTGGTTATTGGTGTCGGTCGGTGTAGGTTTGCACTATCAGTATCAGAATGCTGTACATCTAGTTTTGTAATACACTGCTCGCAGACGGAGCACATTGAGGAAATAATCCTGTAAATGGAATGGTACCATAATACATCATAATTTTACCTTACCAATATTTCTTCACACATCTTCTGACAGGTCTGTTGGGCATATTCGGGGGATATACCTTTAAATAGAACATTTGAAGATAAATAAAATTTGGACTGCAACTTTTGTTACTGATAATTATCCAACTTGCATATGGCTGCTGAACAATCATGGGATGTATGTAATATTGTCAACCTCTACGAAAAATTTTGTTCGCTTAACAATATCAGAAAACGTACAGGCAGCTAGTGTTTTGCTGTAAACCATGTATCTAATATGAATAAAATATATATATATATATATGACAAAAACAAATATTCGTTCCCAACCAAGGTGGGGCTAACATACTTGAATTACACTAGGCTATATAAATGGGCAGCAGCACCAATAAAAAATAAAATATGGCTTGGTAACATACCCATGTTAAAAAACACATTTTCGGCATTCTCCAAAACCGTTTGGTTGTACATCATTGATAAATGCTCCCGTCTCATTTCCACAAACCTCCTGTCTCTTTTAAAATCATTCAGAAAAATATCAACAATGGATCCAGACTCTATGGCATCTTGTAGCTCATTCAGAGAGGTTACGTTGGGCACCAGTAGGCGGAATACAATATTCTCTCTTTCAACGCCATTTGAATGTACACCGTATTTATCGAAGAAGCGGTTCCGAAACAATTGTTTTTCTGACTGTATGAATGTGCGAATGCTTTCAAGGCTGTACGAGAGACTACCCAGCTTTACATCGATTACTGCGGAGATAATCAAGAAGAAACATGTGTTTTTACTCAGCATTTTTCTCTGCTCATATCAATCCTGCCCACACTTATCAACTAAGGTCCTACTGTCTCTGACATCACTTCAGTGGCGTAGTTATTCCGGTGCGTTCGCACGAGGCCCGTGCCCCAAGGGAGCCGGTGACAGGTAAAAAAAACACCCCTCCGGTAACATTGGTAATATTGCTAAGTGGCTAACATTGACCTTCAGGGTGTTCAGGAATTTGAGGTCAATGGTCATCTAGTGGTCATTTGGGGCCATTTTATGAAAACTCAAAATGCTTCTCCTCAACAGATTTAATGGTACGGTGTTGAGGGTTTGTCATAATTATACTTGCTTCCTTGCGACCAGGGTATTCAGGAATTTTAGGTCAACTGTCATCTAGAGGTGATTTTATGAATTTGTAAATTTTGGTATGAGCGTCTGCACCATTGGTGCTCTGGTTGTCAAGATAAAAAGTTACCGTAGGTCGGTTGGTCGATAAAATGCATATTTGTGCTGTGTTGTCAAGTTTTATGGAACACGGTAACGCAGTAATTTTACAATTTTTGTTGAGATGAAGAGTTACCGTCAGTCGGTAAGTCGACAAAATGCATATTTTTTGCTGTTTTGTCGAGTTTAATGGAACACGGTAACGCAGTAATTTTACAATTGTTGTCAAGATGGAGAGTAACCGTAAGTCGGTAAGTCGACAAAATGCATATTTTTTGCTGTGTTGTCGAGTTTGACGCAACACGGTAACGCAGTATTTTTACAATTTTTTTCAAGATGAAGAGTTACCGTAAATCTCGCATGTCCGCTCAGAGCCGCCGTAGTTTCCTAATCTCTGTTCTACACAGTTTTTTGGGAGTGAACAAAGATCATTATACGTTATCGTATTGGAAATACTTTTGGAATATGCAAAAAGAACCACAAAACTCGACGTTTTTCCACGAGTAAACCTTCCAAACCATGTATGTAACCTTAACCCTTTACCTACCACGGTCGCAAATTTGGCGACATAGACGCACTTTTTTTGAGAAATTTAAAAAAAATATAACCCAACACCCCCCTGACCTGAAAATACTTTTATTCGAAAGCTAAGACATGTGGCTTTCACTATAAAATGATTTGATGGGGGTATAGGGTGATCAACATTTTCAAAAAAAAAATTGAAAATGTGGTGACCTTGACTTGAACGAGAATTTCACGCTTGATTGACCTCATTATTCAAAAACCTCCCACTCCTTCAAAAAGAAAAAAAAAGGAACTATAACTTTCTCAAATCAATCCCTAGTTGTATTGAAGCTATTTACAGACTTTCAGCTCTATTCCTTTAGGGGTGAGGAAGTTATTAGAAAAAGAAATTCAAATTTCCCGCTTTTTCCGCCATTTTGTACCGATTTTGGGGGGGTCATCAACAACCTCGGTACTCCAAAACCCTAAACCCCACGACCCCCGAAAAAAAACCCGAGATTCTAAACAACATTTGTATGGAGGAATATTTTTTAAAGTGGCAACGCAGCTCTCGTTTGGCTGTAGTGAGCGTTTTTTTAGTGATCAGCTACCGGGGTCATGAAAAAAGCCTAATTTCGCGAAATCGTACAGTAACGATACGGAGGTAAACAAGAAACATGTGTTCGTCGGAGAATGGTGGTAAATATCTCAAATTTGAGTTATAACAGGCCTATATTAGTTTTTTATGAATAAGAACATATTATAGCATGTCTCTAGGTCATTCAATCAACTCTCGGAAATATTGGGGTGAAAATATGAATTAAAATAGATGAAGCGTTGGCTAGGCCTATCCTAATTAGGCCAGTGTGCAATCCTTAACTGTGTAAATCCCATTGACTTTCGAACATTGCTTATTTTGCCCCAAAACTCAGGGTGAAATTGTTTGGATCCATATGGGACTGACATATTATGTTCTTTAGTTTATTCACAACATATCTCTGATATTTTTTAGGCCCTGGGGTATTTTTTGGATTTATGAGAATATTTTTCCGACACGCTGTAAACGTATGGTAGGTATTGGGTTAAAGTTAACTCAACCTCGGGTCATCACAGGCAAGCTTGCGACAAAACTTTTTTACTCGGCGACAATTACACACTGGTATTTTTTATCGCCAAGTGTTGTTGATGCACCATCCTTAAACTGTTTTAAAGCAAGATTGGATAGCTTCTGGGAACATGTGCCTCGACTATTCAACTATAAGGATATTTATGACATGGTAACTGAACTATTACATTACCTTTAAGCGATGAAATGGCCGATGGCCAACAACATCGAATCTGATGTGATTATGATGTGCTTGGTGGTGCCTATCATATATGCCTACGCATTATAACATCACTCATGTCATGAACAATACTGATGGTTCTGGTCTGGTTCTGGTGTGCTACTGCATAATCTCCTCAACGGGATGTAAACATGCAGTGGCAAGCAACTGAGCAACATGCTCAAATTCTAAAATAGGCCTTATTGATGACAACATCCAAATTTGCAGCATAGAGTCTGGTTTTGAAGGCTCCTACAGTGGGGGAGTTTCTAACAACGGGTGCGAGGCAGTTCCATTCAGCAAATGTTCTTGGAATAATGAGTATTTATAACAGTCTTTAGCAGTAGTCATTTTATGAAACGAGATAGAGGTATATGCTTTCCTTCCCTAGCAGACTTGGTTTGATGGAAATCTGTGTCAATAGCAATCAACTTATTTACAGACTTGTAGATAAGTCGCAATTTTTGGCCTGCTCTTCTGTGTTCCAGCGGTTCTCATTTAAGGTGGTGAAGCATCTCTGTGACGCTAGCCTTCTACTTGTTATTCTTCAAGACAAATCTTGCAGAACGTCGCTGGACCGCCTCAAGATGAGATATTGAATATTTTTGGTAGGGATCCCATACCGATGGACAATATCCAAGCCGTGGTCTGACTAAGGTTTTATATGCCGCAGTTTTGCAACTGCACAGATTCCTACGAAGCAGTCCAAGGATTTGATAGCTTTTGAGGTAACATGCTGGATAAGCTCAGATCAAGTTCACACCCTCCAGGGTCAAGTTGTGGGGTGGTACATATACTGTATGTACCAATGACTATTCAGATAAGGGAATGTAACCGGCTTGGAAGTGGTACAAATATGTACCACTTATAGATTTATCAACAGAAATATCATGCTAGCAAATGTTGTTTATTATAGAATTGATGCAAGGGGTTAGGGGTTTATAAGCCCTGATATGGAGTGGCATAAAATATTAAATATATTATTTGTGTACAAATGTGCGCAAATGTGAAAAAATTATATCCATCTACCATGACCCCACCCCTTCACCATACAGGAGATTCCCTTTCGGAATCCACCACTCCACTTAGCCACCCACCTCCCTTTGAAGTATATGTCCTTTCTTATTCAATACAGAGCGCAAAATAACTTCAGTGGCATCTTGGAATCTCAAATATTCCACTAGCGCCCACCCTCTCCCCGCATCACCCCTCTCCTGATTTATCCCACCACCAATACATTACATGCATAATACAAATAATTACCACCAGTTTGCAATTAAAACTGGTATCTCATCATTGAACGCCGTGTTGAGAACGTTGACGCCTCTCTCGTAAGTTGTGAGTGTGCATGTGTGGAACCGCATTGAATGTGATGGGCTACCGCTGCATAGCAGCCACTTTAAGATCCTCCAATGATCGGCCTGTCCATTTCTTGAGGTCATCAATCCAGCGGACTTTTGGACGTCTTCGCATGTGCCGGCAGCCGGCAGGCATGCCATCCACCATTGTAGCAGCCAAACCTCCTTGTCTAGTGACATCAGCAAACAACTTAGCCTTCCGTGCTAACACAATGTCAGCTAAAAAACACTGATGAGCTGGTCGTTGCTAACATAGTCCCTCCGGGAAATCCCTAGAAGATGTCGCCAGATCGTTCGACCAGAGCTGTCAATCCGATTGATGTCGTTTGTCCTGAGCGTCAGTGTGCTGGCACCATAAAGAACGTTGGATTGGATAAGAGCTTGAGCCAGGTGAATTTTCGTTATGGTCGAGACACGAGGCGAATAGAGATAACTGCACCGTTGTAAAGCCGCTCTGCACATGGCAATGCGCAGTCGTAGCTCTTTACTGCCATTCAAGTCGTGTGTTATCGAGTCGCCCAAGTAGCAAAAGGAGTGTGAGCGAGGAATCGTTGTTTGGCGGTAGGTGATGGTGTCAGCACCCACTGTTGGCTCAATTATCATATATACAGTTTTACCGGGGTGGATGATGAGGCCATATTCCTCCGATAGGTCACCCAAGATGTTAAGCATTTCTTTCCGGTTTGTGGCCAACATTACCAGATCATCAGCATACCGGAGTTCAGATGTACATAAACCATTCACAGTGGGAGCTGTGAGGTGAGCAGTTCGCTGGTACTATTCGCGCATCAGAAATCCTGCATAGAGACTGAACAGAACTGATGAGAGAGGGCAACCTTGCTGCACACCTGCAGTAGTCGCAAAAACGTTGGTATGTTCGCCCTTCCATCTCACAGTGCCAGTTGAGTGGTTGTATAACTCCACAATGAGGCGTGTGACATCAGGATCGACATTGATTGCACGTAGTTTATCAAACAGAAAAGTATGGTGGACGCTGTCTAATGCCTTTTTGTAGTCAACAAAATGAGATGGAGTGGTTAGCCTGCCGCGCGGTAGGTCTCTGCAGTGCCCTTGAGAGTAAAGATTGCATCTATCGTGGACTTGCCACGAGAGAAACCACATTGGGTGGTGTTGACCTCGGTATCTGCAGTAACTTTCAGCCGATCGAGCATGATGTTAAGGATGGTTTTGCTGGTGTGACTGATCAGAGCTAAGGTGCAGTAATTGGAGCAAAAGCCTCTATCTTGTTTCTTGTGAATAAGTAAACCGATTCAGTCATTGTAGGTGGCCAATTCCCGGTGTTCCAAATTGCGCACACGGCTTCATGTAATGCCTCGAAACTGTTGGCATCTGTTGCAACAGCTTTGATGAATTCGGCTGTCACTTCGTCAGGCCCCGGTGCTCTGTTGTTATTAAGCAGCTTGTCGGCCTTCTGTGTCTCTGTTCTTGTTGGTGTAGTGGCAGTATGTGATGCGTGGTGTACCACAGGCCTCTGTCGGTTAATGTTAAACAGCTGAGTGGCATACTCGTGCCACCTATTGAGCGCATCTTTAACTGTGTCTAGTGTGACACCATTTGCGCTCTCAATGTTGATCGGTGGTTGCTTCCGCTTCTGCAGAATGATATCAGCCGTTTTGAAAAGGAGTCTGTAATCATTAGTGCGGTGAGCGTCATTCAGAGTGGTTATATTCTTTTGCAGCCAGGCATTCGAATCCCAATTGCAGGCTTCTTCCACTCTTTTGATGATTGCTGTGAGAGCGGTCCCTGTGGTAGTTTGCTCGGTTTCGATGAGTCCCAGTGTAGAATCTGAAAGGTATGGCTGATTTTTCCTCACCGGTTGGCGGCCGCAGATACGTAGTGCCTCCGTATGAATGATGTGTGTGATTGAATCCAGTGAATCAATAGCGTTTTTCCTTGTTGAGGTGAAAAAGAATGATGTGTGTGATCGACTCCAGTGAATCGCCTGGTTGGATGCGGCGCACAACCGCATGATTGAGGGAATTGCAAATAGCTGGTGCCTTCAGTGCCTCTACGCTGGGCTGATAGTGTGAGTGCTTAACCGACTTGCGTTTCAGCCTCAGTTTTAGGTTGCATAACATCAGTCTGTGGTCGGTGGCGAACTTTCTGCTATGGGTTTGGCAGTTTGTAAGCCAGCCTTTGGCAGCGGTGTCGATGATGACTTGATCAATGTCATTCTTCGCGTTTTTTGCACAGCTGATCCAGGTCACTTTGCATGCTGGGCGTTTCGGGAACCAAGTATGTGCAGCTGTTAATTCGTTGGCGATGCAGAAATTGAGGAGGCATTCACCTCGCTCGTTTTGTGAGCCATAACCATGTGGACCCAGTACAGTTGAGACAGCCTGGTTGTCTAGCTTGGCATTGAAGTCGCCAGCAATGATGAGCGTGTCACGTTGTTTTCTGTTGGTGGTAATGAAATCCTGTAGATGTTCATACGAAGCATCGATGACCTCAATGTCTGCAGTTGACGTAGGAGCGTAAACAGCAACCATCAATCGCGTTCCTTTGTTGAGGCGGAAACGAGCCGCCATAATGCGATCGGAGATGAAGTAGGACGAAATCAAAGTGTTCTTCGCACGTGGTGACATGATGATGCCACCTGACAACAGTATGTGGCCGTCGTATGCTATTTCATTGCCGATATTGTGGGTTTCGCTTAGAGCAATGACATCATGTTTGTATGTACTCAGTGTTGCCACACGATGTTCATGGGCTAGTTCGTAATTAAGTGTAGCCTACTTACATTCCAGCAACCAACAGTGAATTGCTTAAAGCTATCGAACTCCGTTTTTCCCGAGACATCGGCCAAGTACCGCCCAGAGAAGAGTTTAGGTTCCCTGCGTCATTACAGCGGATGTAGTTGGTAGCTTAGTAATCATATTCCCAAGTAGCAGTATACCCGTTCGTTGCGCTTGGGGGCCCCACAGCATGACAGGTTACGTCATAATCGGTAGTAGTGGTCATACATGCAAGAGAGGTTTTGGTGAGATACTTGGGAGGGTCACCGCTCCTCATCCCAAGGTGGGCAGTACTCATACATCAAATGACCTCTACCATTGTCCAAAGAAGGATCCTTTGCCAAACGTCAAAGTGCAGATACAGTTGTCCCCAGAGAGATCTTCCTCCAGCTGCACCATCCACTTGCTGCACCAACAAGCTTCACCGTAACCCTGTCATGGGAGCAGAAGATTGCTAGTGCTTGCTCAAGACACTACCTCAGGTTAGCGGAGGGAAGGAGTCACCTTCCCATTGCATGGCGAGCTTCCTAGCAAGATTGCTCATGCCCGCCGCCCTACATGACAATCAAACAATTTTCGTGCGCTTAGTAATGTCTATTCCTTCCTGTTTTGGTAGGCAATCTGCTATCATTTTCGCCGAATGTGCTTTTTGAAATCCAAATATCGGACATGACAAGGGAATTTTTTGCACGCGTCGCGCGCATTAGTTTAATTTTTATTTCTTGATTACTGGTTACGTCGCATTATTTGTGTTGTAATGTGGAATGTTCCATATCCTCATTATGTATGCAGACTTTCGCACATGTCTACACTGCATATCGGTACATGACGTATAGTTAGTTCAGTGTTGTGTTACGCTGCGTTTAGTTATATCGTGTGCTACATACACTGTTATGTTGAAGTTTCGCTTACGATCTTCAGCGGACGTGTATTCTTGTCTATGACTCTCAGGCTTTTTTACAGTCACGGAATACAAAGTTATGTCATCTATAATCTGTGGAGATTCGACTGGTGAACATTTCGTCATATTTAAGGCATTGCCTTCTCCAATCGCGACCCGCAAACTTTTAGACCGGGGACCTAACAGAAATGTCAGCCATCGACAGCGACCCAACCATGTGATGGTATAGTTTTGAATGCGTGGGTTACGAAGAAAGTCCGAAATAAACTCTGTCAGCTAGCTGGATTAAGCTAAACTGCCGCTAAACAAGCTTCGTGCATACGGACCATCATGTTTTGTAAATCGGTAGCTGCCGTCGCCTATATTACTGACTGAGCTTCTGTTATGAATTATGTTGTCTCGGCTACTACCTGTTGGTGCTTGTATTCAATTTTGTAGAATACACTCTGACATAGGTCTATATGTCGACCTCTAATTTCATGGGATGGCAAAGTAGCCTTTTGAACTGTTGCAGGCATTTGCTGTTAAACATTAGCAATACTGCATAAGAGGTTATAAGCGTAGGCTCAATGAACCTGGATCGATGTAGCCTAAGTATTGATCCATGTGGACAATCCCCTAAATAGCCAATTCGCAGTGAGCACTCAGATAAGGCGTCATATGCCGTACCTATTTTACAGTAGCGAAACTCACGATTATTATATGCCTATGATTTTGTCTTGGTTTATCTCATTAACAATGAATCAAGGTCTGGCAACATGATGCACGCGATTCGATAGAATGGATCAGTATCAGATATATTTATTTTCATACACTGAAGTGCGCCTACTTTTCAAAACGAATTGTGTTACATTTTGTTTTACATCAACATATTTGATAACTTATGAGAAGTTCCCTCGGTCGTGTCTGCTGAAGGCCAATCAGACGGGGGAGGGGCACCGGTTAGTCGGTTACACGTGGACAACTGCGATCCTTGGATGACTGATCGTCTCAAGCTGTGTGTTTGTCCACGCAACGAATATTCGTCTTTATAAGAACAGCACGGGAGGTGGGAGAACGAACATTACATGGGGGCATCAATTGATACATAAGCATTAACATAATGCAATCAGAAATTTTCGTGACCGGTGCTTGAGGGCATTTTCTGTGACGGAGACACGTGCCCCCATGATGTAATGTAGGCCTATGTATAAGGCCAGTTTGATTTCACAATTCATTAGTACGACGCGGGGAGAGCCTATGTACAATGAACATATCATTAGCCTCCGCATCCAGATTTTTTTTCTCGAACTGCTGCTCATTTGGAAAAGTTGCGACTAAATTTTATTTTCATAATTATTTAATATAGATCATTGAACACTGAAAGTAAGTTAGAACAGCATTTGGACGTATTTATAGCCTATAAGTATTTCAAAAAATCTCGCGCTACGCGCGATTATGTCTGGTGTTACGTAATTATAATCATGTAGCTTCGGCAGTTTTCTTCGAACCCGTAAATGGTGGTTATTGCAGGTCCATCAATTCAAATAGAATGTGGAACGACCTCATAAAAAAACAAAATTAAAACAAAATTCTTTAACGGCAACAAGAGATTACATAATGATAGAAAACACCAGTCATTTTCATGACACAGTTTTTTACGCATTTCACATACATGGTACCGTAGATGGCTACCACCACACTTCTCGCGCACTTTGTGCGCACCGGCTATGTTGTCACCGTGGCAGTATCTTGCGCATTTGGCATGATAGCTGACAATCACGGATTTTTTTCTTCAGTTTTCCACGCATTCTCGATACAAAAAACACTAGTATTCATCATGACAGGAGTGATGTTACTATATATTGTTGGATTCCCACTTTAGCACGGATATAGAAAATAGACAATGACACAAGCGATCAAAAGTTCCATGCGTATATTTTAGAACTTTAATGAAAATCGAGCAGGATTATGCGTTGTGAAATACAAGGGCTTGATAACTTAAACGACGACTACTGATTTAAATCTACGTCCATCTCCATTCGAGACTACCCAGATTCAACAATGATAATTCATACTGAACGTAACTTCCAACTCAGAGTCGGACTAGAACTAAAACCGAACTGAACTCAACCTGACTCAATCTG
>JAODUJ010016535.1:0-12637 GCA_027564615.1 Psolus chitonoides | reverse complement strand
GTCAATTAGGTTAGTGACTCGAGTCCAAGTCGAGTCAAACAGGTTAGTGACTCGAGTCCAAGTCGAGTCAAATGGGTCAGTGACTCGAGTCAAGTCAGAGTCATTAAAAAAAGTGACTCGAGTCCAAGTCAATGACTCGAGTCATTACAACACTGATTATGTGCTTCGTTGGCCGCGGCCAAACAATGTCAATGCAGAGATGCAGTAGACACAGTACACTTACAGCTCAAGATCTGGTAAGCAAGTGAGGGGTTCTTACTGCCTGAAAGGCTGCCTGTAAAAACACACTCACAAATGACAAATGCCAACCTAGCGCAATCAGAGAGACAATGGTGTGTGAGAATATAAAACACAGGTGCACGCCAACTGACCCGAAAACAATATGCTCTCTAATAACAAAGGAATAAGGAATGCCTGCCCTGGAGCAGAGAGAATAGCAAACCGCTCATGCATGTATGCAAAACTAACCACCTAGTTTAATAAAGACTGATAAATTGTAGGATTTTTTTCCCTACGACTTTGACGAGTAACCCTTTTGGGAACGCTAGAGAGTGTTTTCTAGACGTTTTAGGCAAGGATTTGGTGATTTTGAAGTTAGGATATCAAACTCCGCAGTTTTGAGAGCTGTTTCGAGGCACAGCAGAGCTCTCGTAAAACACTCGGTACCACACCTTTTAGCGTAAGTTAGTTGTCAGTAGAGTTCAGTTAGTCTCGCCTATTCGTTGGACGTGTGTGTTAGTCTAGTAGTCTTTGTAGCCTCAGATTTTTGACTTCCAGTATGAGTTTACGTTTAGTTTCGCTTATCAAGTGCTTGCGATCGTCCAACCAGGTTTTTAAGCAGACTTTGTTAGGTTAAATAATGATTTGAGGCCGACTTGACGTGTCGGACCTGTTGGGACGAGCTATCAGGGACCGACTTGACTGTTCGGGACGAGCTGTCTAGGGTCGACTTGACTATCCGGGATGTCTGGCTGACACCATCGGAGGACGTTTAGTCGAGCTTTAGTCGATCTTTCTTGACTTCTTCTCAGCCTCGGGACCCCTTTGAGCCAGGGGTCAGCCGATAACAAACGTTTATGGATCTGTGTGACCGGTGGCGGAGATATCGGCCCCATTCTGCATCCACGTTGCCCGAGGTGCCGCGCTTGTTCCCCGAATAACAGTTGTCTAGTCGGTTCCCAGTGAACCAAGCATTGGTGGAATTCCGCCTAGCTAGGAGTGGCTGGAGAAGAAACTACGGAAAAAGGAACTTCGGGATAGGAAATCCAAACCGATGGCATGGAGACCTGTCAAATCTGACAAGTCGAACGAGAGCCGAAGCTCAGAAGAGAAAAGAAAGGGAAAACGTCGGTAGTTGTTCCCGGCCAGAAAAAAGGGGTCGACTGTAGCGATGGCATTATTGCCTGCCTCAGTCGGCTCGGGGAGTCAGAAGAAGAAAGGGACGGCTGTAGCGGTGGCACCATTGCCTGCATCAGCCAGTCCCTGGAAAGGGAAAGGGCAGACAGGAGGCTGGGCCAATTGAAAAGGAAAAGGGGGCCAGCCGGGCACTGCCAGGGTCTCGTTGGAGAGAGAGGTGAGGCCGAGATTGTGTCCGTTCGGAAGAAGGCCTGCCGACACGGCAGTCAAACAGGCAACCGGCAACAGTAGCCCACCGGCATTTCCGGCGAATCCGGTTGTGAGCCGGGAGCCGATTACCCAACGACAGAGACCGTCAGCCGTGTGCCCAGAGCCGAGTGGACAAGGGTCAGGAGCCGAGTGGCCGAGAGCCGAAGGCCAACAGCGGGTTTGGAGGATCGACAAGGGGACGGTATTCAACCAGATACTATCACTGACGGAGAACTGAACCAATTCGAACCAATCCGTTCCGATCAGGACGAATCGAGGGCTAGGACGGAGATCGTAGAGGAGAATGAAATGCTCAGTCAAGCCGAGACATTATGATTTCCCCAGATGAAGTTTTTGAGGCCATCTCGAGGCCGACGGCGATCAACCGTCGGAGCAACTTCACGTAAGTGTGGCCTTAGAGGAATACCAGAATGAAAGAGGTTACGACGAATGGGAGGAACCGGTGTATTATGAGGAGGAAGTTGAAGAGATCCTTCCGTTTCCGTGAGCTCGAAGGCAGAAGAAGGGTATATACTTCATGTAGCCTACCTCAAGCTATTCATCACTGACTAACAATGTGAATTATAACCCCAGTATTAGGGAGATTAACTTACAGGTCTAAACAGGGTTTAGGGTTTACATTGTTAGAGTTCCCATTGTTAGATCCAGGTGGGCTACATGAAGTACACCCCAGAAAAAGAGTCGGAAACGCAAGAAACATAGGAGGCACCGTTCATCCTCCTCCCCATCGGATACATCTTCATCGGAGAACAAACCTCACAGGAAAAAGAGAAGATCCTCAGACTAATTTTTTTATAGAGGAAATAAGAGAGATGATCCAGGATCATATCAAGACAACTTTCGGCGGTATGTCTCCTTCAGGCCCAACGGAGGGACATGGTGCAGTTAGACCCGAACGTACGACGAGCTCCCAGGAGAAGAACAACGGAGGCTCGGGAGATGAAGAGCCGCTACGGCGCATCACGATTATACCGGAAGTCTTCAAGAGGGTCGTAGATGTCCTGAGAGAGGTGCTCGGTTTTGAGCCACCAACCCTACCGGCCAGGATGGTGGCAGTGTTGAGACTTTCGCTGAGCGAAACCCCTAACCACCTCCCGTAACAGTACCGTTAGATGTCGAGTGTGTCGACAGGTTCCATAACTTGGCCGCTAAGGGGAATTGAAAAGCCAGGCAGGGCAAGTTCCGAAGCATTAGAGTAGAGGTAAATGTTTATGGTTCCCACCATCACAGAGACAGCCAAGGAGAAGTTGAGGCAATCTGGGGTTTTAAACGATAGGGGGAATTTACGAGTAGGACATCAAAACGCCTGGATTAGACTCTCGTGGACGTCGATAGAGCTCCCAGAGAAGGTCTACGGTACGCCTCAGCCCTGATGTTATTTGCTGATATATTGACAAAGGCGTACGAGATAGCGGACTCCAGGGGTGTATCGAGGAAGGAGCTATCGTCGCTATTCTCGGTACGACCTCGAGAACCCTGTTTGACCAGTTCACCAGAATCTCGGTCCGGGCTACGGCCGAGAGAAGAGGACTCGTTCTGGATTCGATTTGGTGGCCCACGAAAATATGAAAGCGAGGTTTGCGGCTCTGCCGAAGTCAGGGAAAAACCTCTTTGTGGGCAAGGTCTATTCACACCTCCAGAATGAAGCTGAGAAACGTGAGGCTTTAAAGAAGACAGACCCCTACTTACCAGGGCTTGGTCAACCAAGGGGAGGCCAACCGAGAAAGCCGCACCTTAGTGAGAAGACCGGGACGTCGATCTAGATCATACCGTCCAGTCTTTCCGACCCGTAGTAGAGGTCAGTACTCTCAGCCTCCCATATTTCAACCTTACCTGGCCCCTAGAGGCACTGGAGGAGTTTGGAGAAGAGCGTCAAGGGGGATCAGAAGATACGCTTGGTCCTAGGGGTGCCCACCCTGACTATATGCTCCTCCGGTGGGGGAGGGGGATGTCCGCTGTTATGGGAAGCAACTATGTGGGAGATTTTGCATCCGGTTCATGGGTTATGGAGATAGTAAGATCAGGGTACAAACTGGAATTCACATTGGCCCCGCCGCCTAACGAAGTACTGATAATTACTCCACTACCCACGGACCCGAACCAACGTTTAGCCCTAGCATCTGAATTGTCCGATCTCCTACGAAAAGAGGCAATACGAGTCGTTCGAGACGACCAAGAACAACAGCTAGTTTGGTCATCCTTCTTCCTAACCAGGAAGAAAGGGAATCGTTGGCGTCTAATCCTCAACCTCAGACTTCTCAGCAAGAGATACATACCGAAGACGTTTCGGATGGAGACTTTGGCTTCGATACTACCCCTTCTGAAGGAAGGCATCTGGGCAACGACTATATATCTGAAAGACGCCTACCTTCATATACCAATACCTCTCCTTCCAGTACCATCAGGTAGACTACCAGTTTGTGGCACTCCCGTTCGGCTTGTCAACGACGCCGAGGGTTTTTAGAAGTATAACCAGAGCGATTTTACCCTACCTAAAAAGGAGAAGCATAACCGTCTTCGCCTACATCGACGATTGGCTCGTAGTGGTGGGGTCAGAGGAACAGGCCATAAGGGACACAAACGTTACGCTTTTCCTCCTAGGAGACCTAGGTTGGGTGGTCAACAAAAATAAATCCAGCCTCGTCCCGCAGCAGATTTAGACGTATCTGGGGGCAACATTAGAGTTGGGAGAAGGAACAGCGTCCCCGACGGAAGAGAGAATAGACAGTTTGACTCTACTAGCTTCCGTGTTACTACTTCGACGGAGGCCTCATCAAGAACGTGGCTACAAATACTGGGGAATATGGTCAGTCTAGTACACATCCTGAGCTTATGCAGTCTACACATGAGGCCTCTTCAAGTACACGTCGTGCGTCACTACAGCCCACAGTGGGACCGGGTGACAAAACCTATCCCAGTTTCCGAGGAGGTTATTCCATTCCTAACCTGGTAGGGGAACCAAGAGAACATCAGCTCAGGGGGACCCATCAAATATTTACGCCCCGAATGACTATTTTACCGGATGCGTCTTAACTCGGTTGGGGGGCTACTTGGCATATTCTGGTGGTCCGAGTGTCCTGGTCAACCGTGGATTCTTCACAGCACATCAACATCTTAGAGACGAAGGCTGTGATCTAGGCGATACGACATTTGGGCAATTATCTTCGGGGCCACAGAGTGACAGTTTTGTCGGACAGTTCCACGACAGTGACATATATCAACTGTCAACGAGGAACGAGATCCCGGGCCCTACTCGATATTGTTTGGGAGGTACTTTTGCTATGCAAGGATCTCCAGACCAACTTGAAGGCCTCCCATTTGGCAGGAAAAGAGAACACCGTGGCAGACGCCCTGTTCAGAGGAACTTTTGGGAACACAGAGTGGCCTCTCTTTCAGACGTGGTCCGCCTACACTTTCTCGATATTCAGCTGACCATAGATAGACCTGTCTGCTACACCAGAGAACGCTCGACGTCCGACGTTCTTCTCGAGACACTTCTACCCACGAGCTTGGACGATCGACGCGTTTTCCTTTCACTAGACAGGACTGTTTATGTACGCCTTTCCACCGTGGGAACTAGTTTACATGGTTCTGGTGATACTTAAGAAGACAGAGGCGGAGAGGATGCTGGTGACTCTATGTTGGCGCAACCAGCCGTGGTTGTTCTTCTTCCGAGCATGCTGATAGACCTACCCTTCCAGTTTTCGATATTCAGCAAGAAACTACTCAGTCAGAGAAAGGAAACGATTTGGTACAGAGATCTGCACAGCCTGCATCTATCTGCGTGGAGGCTGTCAGGAACCGTTTGCATGTAGAGGGAGTTCCACCAGAGATTGCTGACGTTGCAGTCGACGCTAGACGAAGATCCACAATTAGAGTTTACATGTTCCGACTGGAGAAGTTCTTCTAGTGGGCAGCCTCTCACAATGTCAATCCCGTTGATACATCCACTAACCAGTAACAGCCTTTTCCATGTATTTGTCCTCGAAAGGAAGACAGGCTAGCACCATTCGGAACTACAAATTGGCAATTGAAGCAGTCTATTAAGACTTCGCAGACGGCTCCACCTTATGGGATAATCATCTCATCGCCCAGGGTTCTTCAACAGGCGACCTCGAGCTAGATGGCTAGCTCCATCGTGGTCAATCAACGATATCTTGACGACCTTAGCGTCGACTTTCTACGAGCCACTAGAGAACACCCCTCTAGAGTTGCTGACGCACAACATCTTTTTTTTCTGATTGCTGCATCATGCGCCAGGAGAGGGCTGTCTTCACGCCCTCACGACGAAGCAAGATTTCTTGAGGTTCGAACTAGGGGGTTAGACTACTGCCAGACCCTCAGTTCTCGGCGAAGAATAAGTCTACTTTGTTTACTTCAGAGGAGATCTTTCTACTAACCATGAGGTCCGGTTCGTCTTTTGCCAAGTTTTGCCCAGTGAGAACACTGGGATGCTATCTGGTGGGGACCAAACCGGTGAGAACAGACGAAAGACTTTTCTTCCTTCACCGGCGTCCTTTTACCCCGGCTTCCAAGAGCACATTGTCGTGCTGGATCGTTAGCCTCATCAGACCACATACACAGGATGGAGAGGTTGTTCGGGCTCATGATCTCCGTGGTCACGCCACATCAAAGGCTTAGTTTAGTCACATCAATCTCGAGGACATCATGAGAGCGGCTGCATGGAAGACGCCTTCCTCTCTCGTCTCTCACTACTTCACAGACACGGTTTCGGCTAACGGATCTTTTGTGAGGGCGGTGCTCAGAGTGCCAGCACGTCGAGTTCCGGACCCACCTCCTTCTTAGCCTCCGAGTCACATATGCGATATTAGGTTAGAAAAAAAGATAGTACACTAGCACTTTAAACTTCCCAGACCCCCTCACCCCCGTTGAGCAGTGTACTTATTGGTTTTGGCATCAGAGACTGGCTACGTGAGAACTCTTCCGCACCGAGGGTTATGGTTTCGTTGCTTCCAGCTGGCTGTAATCAGAGACTGTTCTGACAATTTTTCCTTAGCCGGTTATCGTCATCGGACCTACCCTGAACTTTTAAACTTTACGACCAATTTGAACTTCAATAGTTTACGTCAAACTGTCTACCGACCATGTCAATTACCGATTTCGACTTGTTAGAAGAATCCAATAGGATACAGACTTTTTATTCATGATTTTGTCTCATTCTGCATTAGACTGACTTGTAACTTTATCAGACTGTGTAACCTCCTGCCGTCGCCAGGCATACAAGGACTGCGATTTGTATATAGGACGGTAGGCAGGACTTTTCGATATCAGGTCAGTCGTAGACACTTTAGTTCAGTGCAGAATTGGAGTAGTTGTCGTCGTAGTGCAAGAACTCTCAATCGTTAGAGGTGTTTCCTCCAAGAGATTCCACACCAGGACGAGCCTGCAACTAACCTGTTTCCTTTTTCAGATACTCTCTCACTTGCTTCTTACCCACTCTCATTTCATATTCCCTTCACTTCCATCACAATACACACTCCTCACGCTCGTCTGCCATTATCTGAAGGATGGGCTGACCAACTCAATAGGCTAAGATACTGCGATATTAGGTTATGAAAGATAAGTACACTGCTTATAAACTTCCATAACTGGGGGGGGGGGTCTGGGAATTCCAATCCATCTAATTCACTGATCACTATTTACGCTGACATTATACAACGCTCGAACTATCCATCATCCTGTGTAATAAACCAAAAGTCGAAGGTAATTCAGAGGTCATCAGGGGTCATTTGCGTTCAAATTGGTAAAGATTTTGGATTTCCATAAAACTTCGTAGATATAGTCAACATCTGCTACGAACAATTCTGAAAGTCATTTCGAGGTCATTGGAGGTCATTTGAGGTCAAACTACAAGTTATTGTTAGATTTCCTTGAAACTTGGTATATAATTTTCCTCGGTTATTTAGCTTATAATACATTCCATATATGCCCCTCTCAGGATGGTAACCCTTGACCTCACCACTCCTTATATTGTTCGAGCTCATCCCTGTTGAATATTCATTACCTCTGCCAAATTTGGTTCATATTCATCTAGTAGTTCCTGAGATATCGTGGAAAACGCATTTTCCCACCCCCTTACTATGTGATCTTTGACCTCACCCCTCCCACACTGTCGGCATTTCCTCCTGGCTGTATCTTTAATACTCCCACAGTCCCACCCAATTTGGTGATCCCCAAAGAAGTTCTTAAAATATCGTGGTAATAAAAAAGTAGTGAAATTTGACCTCTCCTGAACTCCGTGACCTTTGACCCAACACTCACCAAAAGTTGTAAGTCTCAAGTTTTTCACATACCTAACATGTCTACCAAATTTGGTCCGATTCCATCCAGTAGTTTTTGAGTTATCGGGGGTAATTGTCCTACACACACACACACACAGACAGACAGACACACTCAACCAAAAACATAACCTTACTCCGACTCCGTCGGTGTAGGTAATGAACCCTTCCAATGTCATTCATTGTGGACTCTATTCACCATGACACATTTTCGCCTTGCCTCCTAAGTCCAGATTTTGGATTTTGGGATAACTGTTGTTAGGAAAGGTGGGGAAAGATGGGTCATGGGGCAGGAGGAGTTAGTGGGAATTTCTCTACCCAACAGAAGTGAATTGGACTCATGTTATACCCATGCACCACCTCTAACTATACACATATTCACGACAGCACAATCTCTGTTTCAGCTAACGTGATCACCTATAAATCTTCATTTTTTACGAAAAAGCTCATTACAAAATTATCACAAGGTAAGATATGGTGACTTTCGATGAAAATCCAATTCCAGTGACTGGTAGAAGAACATGGTATTTGCAAAGAGCTGTCCTTGCCTAACTAGATCGGTTGTTTGTCGTAACTATTCCCAAGCAAGTGCATGTGTGTATGTTGGGGCAAGATGGGTCACATACAATTTTTGTCTTTCACAAGTGGTCCAATTTCACCGATTTCAACATTTATATGTATTTTTATGAAAGTTTCATTATTGAGGGACAAAACACATATACAAAATTCAAATATAAGTGTATTACCACATGAACCATGTCTGGGTCGTATGTGACCCCAGCTCTTCCCCTGGCCACAACACGCTCGAAACTCGAAACTGCGAGTAGCGAGGGGATGCATCAAGCAGAGAAATGCAGGGGCGCTGTGGTGTGATGCCACCGGAATGTTGCAAACAATAGGGGCTGTCTTAAGCTCCTCCTCGGCCATTGTTGCACAAATTCCCCCTGCCCAATAACAGCCATGGGTTATAGAGTTCAAAAGATATTTCCTAAATGTTTGTGATGTTCAACTGAGCTGATCCGTCATGCCCCGCCTCCAATGGGCGAGATGGGTCAAATGGTGTTTTTAAAAATGGATGTAGCTTCATAAATGTGAGGCTACTAGTAACACATTTACATCTGTAAGGAGGGTTATCAGACAAGAAACCACCTGCAAAGTTTCATGAAATTGAGAGGTTTACAAACTAATGTAAATGGCAGAGGAACAAATGTGACCCATTTTGCCCCATGATCCTCTACAAACCCCTGAATTTTAATGGATCGTAAAATTCTCTTTGTAGTCGTATATGACATTGTAAAATGTTGCAGTGAAAATTGTGCAGTAAAATTTGTTCAAAATAGGCAAATAGAGAATTTTTGAAATGGATAACAGAGACTTAGTTATTGGACATTTCACTACACTTATCTGACAGTGAATCATCTTGTGACTCGGAAGATAGCAACAAAGAAGAATCTTTGGACAATTACAGCGATACTGCGTTTGTTGCCAAACCATTACTTACATGGTACAGGTGTGGTCAGGCAAGCAGCTAGGCTGCACAAGAGGACATTTCATGTTTGATGTAGGCTTGGGAGGGAAGGCAAGTTGCTGGCAACATAACCTTACATCATATTCAATTCTGAACAACATATAGCAACCCCAAAATTAATATGAACCCAAAAAATCGCGGGACTGGGGAGAAGGTAGTCTTAAAAATAGTCGGCATTGAAAAGGTTAACTTATCAAATATGAACATGATCGATGACACAACTTGAGTCTTTTCAGCTTATAAATCTCAATTTTGATATATTTTCAGGCTAGATTTGCTCAATACTGGTTTCACAAAATGTTCGCAAGATCTTTGAAATTCTCTTCACCCAAGATTAGGTCTTGATAAAACATTTCCCTAGAATGTATGTGCATCATTCATAATTTTGGTCAGAGGAAAGCTTTAAGTGTAAGAACAAATGCTAAGGGATACATCTCGGGATGTCTTCTTACAGTGTTGATGGAAAACATATGAAGGGACCAAAATTGTATTGGAAGTTTTCCCATAAAATAGTCATCAGCTTACCATGTTCTCCCAGCATGCGCTATGACAGGTGTTATGCAATGGAGGGAATGTCCACACGAAAGCATCGGCTGCTACCTGTGTTCAGCTTTAGATGCTCTTCCTTTGCCCTGCCCCCCCCCTCAGTTGATAAAGGGGTAAACGTGTATATATGTCAATTTTTTTAGTGGGCACAAATTCCACACAATTGGTACATCACTGCACATAATGCTATCACTGAAGCATTTTGTGTTATGGCTGTCTCAACTTGACATATTTTGTCAAAATCATTCCTTTTGTCAATTTGTGCTTATAATTTCTCAAACATTATAGGACAGTGAGAATATGCAATCATTTGTTTCCTAAATAGTGATTCCCCCTTACAATGCATTTCAACCTTCTATCCTCTTCAGGGAAACAGAAAAGTGCGTCGATGTTTGAATCCCGATCGTAAGTTCATCTCTCTTCAGCTTATACTATTATCCAGTGTGCTTCATTCATATGCTCTCGCATCATTTATTTTGTGCTGGGGTGTTTCCATTACATCATTGTTATGTAGCCACATCATTTCCCTGCATAATATACAATGGAAGTCATATAATAATACCAATATAATAAAATCACCAGTAGGTTTAACCCTTATGATGCGTATGTCGACAATTGTTGACACCCACAACACTCAACCAGCCACGGATGTCGACCGACAAAATTAAAAGAATTATAGTCCGACAACTACCGATGTATGGTTATGTAGGGAGCCTAGCCACAGTGGCGCAGTGAACTACATTTCGATCAGCATGATAAGGGTTATTATGCCAATATTAGGCTACCTAGAATAATTTAGTTCTACATTTAGTTATCTCAAATATGTGTATGCTGTCATTGCTTTATAGGAATAAATTATTAATAGTAGTACACATAACCTGAGTTCTGCCCTCCCATTCTACTTCCACCTCCCAGTGTCAAGCAATATACTGACACTTCATCATTTGGAAAACAGTTCTGACCTTCTAACAAGTACTACCAATATACGAACCCTGTATATGACTTTTGATATTGTGTGAAAGTGAGAGAAAATCCTAGATAAATCAATTGCATAAAATGATGTTTTTTATACCGGTAACTCAGAGTTTCAACCGGCCACTGTCTTCTCAAAATTGATACATTCGTGAAAACAAGTATCAATGACATATATTGCTTCTTTATCCTTGAAAAGTAGCACAACCTAATTTTCACTATAATATGACTATAATTCAGGAGTAATTTATGATAAAAAAGTGTTGAATCCTCATTTCTCGGCTGGCCCTGATTTCGCGTAATTGGTGTATAGTCAATCACATAGCCTATTCTCGTTTCGTTCATTCGTTCTCCATAGGAATTTTCTATATTCTTTTACCTGAAATTTATAAATGCTTTATATCTGTTAAAAATTACTTTACATCATATTGGTGGTGGTTAGCTGTATGTACGTGAGACACTAAAGAAAAGTCTGAAATAAAGTCTGATTCCCATTTTGAGTTAAAAGTAATGTAATTCTGATCATATGGATACATATAGTGCTCAGTATATTCAGTTTTTATAAAACTATTTCCCGTTTTATCAGGTATATACACTTTCGAGCTGTGCGTAGCATTTATTCAGAATGTAGTGTGGAAATATTATCTTATATTATAACTGATATATCATGATGCTGCCCTACTATACCAGAATATACTCATTGCCCCTATGTATGTGCTGAAAAAGAGGAAATGACTTAGGAAGCATTTATATTTGGGAATTCCTTCATAATAAAAACAATTTTTGAACAATCGAGCATAGCTTAGGTAATCAATTAGGACTGAGTCTAATCTCCCCTGAATTGTACTTCCTTATATTGAGTTAATAATCTGTCTACAACAGAACTAAGATGAGTTCCTCTGGTAGACCGCGGAAATTAATGATAAAAAATAGACATGGCCGCATTTAAAGAGGTATAGCAAGCTCGTGAAATATTCCAATTGCAAATGAAATACAGTTGAATGTCCTGATACGTGAACAAATATTTTTCTGGGGACTACAGAAATAGATTTTTGAACTTTGTGAGCTAATAAAATGTTGAGGAAAGAGAAGTCTGCTTTGAAATCTGAATGGAAGCTTCTTGATTCTGATCTTCTTGATATCATGAACTATTAACCAAATATTTTCTTCAACTCGAAATTGTCATACTGTCCGATCCAACTTTTGTTTTGTGCAATTCGTAAAATTTGTTTTTAGTCTATCATTTAGAAAAGTTACGCAGATTCATGCTAGATCGTCTATGAGGAGACTGATAGGAATGGCATCCAAGTCATAATACTAGTTAATTGCTCCTTGAATCTTTACATTTCTTGTCAAGGGCAACCCACACTAGTGTGGGAAATGGACGTTAAACGCATAACAACAACAACATGGTGAAGGGAAGAACTGAAAATAGGCCTTGCATCTTTGGCTGCAAATTTTGAACAATTTAACATTTTACTTTTTGATTCCTTGCAAAAAGGAATCTATGCGGTCACGCAGCGTATGTGTGAGTGTGTGTGTGTGTGTGCGTGTGTGTGTGTGTGTGTGTGTGTGTTTGTGTGTCCGTGACGGCGGCTCGTAATCGCGTTATCTGAAGAACGCCAACCTCCACAAATTTCATATTTGGCATGTAGCTTCTCCACAC
>JAODUJ010016424.1:0-12638 GCA_027564615.1 Psolus chitonoides | reverse complement strand
GAGTACTGCAGTGGCCTTTTTGGAGGAATTGGGGGGGGGGGGTCAGTAGGGGGAAATGGCAACTTGGCCCCACCACACCTTCAAATTGTTGAAATCCTGCGCGCGCCACTGCTTCCTTATAGCCTACATCTGCATCATTTAGACTTCTATTAGTGGCGTACTCAATATGCTGGGGGAGGAATGGATGGCATAGGGGCACTCCTCACAAGGATCCCGTAGTCAATTTGTATGATGTATTTTGAAAGAATTTAATTTAGTCATCCCTGTTCATGTAATGATATAGGCTACCCCGTGCGGGGAGGGGTTTCAGGATTTTACAAAATTGTTTCAAAATCAAGTTTAGAGTCGGCTTCCCTATGTGAATGGAGCATGGTATTTCATTATCCGGTATTAAAATGAGCAAAAAACATTGAGTAGCTAGTTTTCGAAAAAGCGTCACGTGCTTGGATTCCAATATGTTGATTGGTCATTGGCCTTCGCCACCCGAGGAAAACAAATCGCAGCCCGGCCTACCTGGCCTACGTGCCTCCCGAAACGAAAGCTCTATGGAAATGGAATTTGTGAATTTATGAAATGCGTTTAACTGAACGTCAAACCTATCGCAAGCTGCGAAGATTCTAGCCTCATCCCAGGCAGCCAGGGAGTATTTTTAATTGAAAATCATAAATGTCTCAAAAATGTTTTCACTGTCTCCGACATTTAACCGGAAACAAAGTAGGCCTATATTGAATGAAAATGCTTTCATCAACTGCTTCTAATTCTGTTGGTTCCTGCAAAGCTTGGTGAGATTATCAATTTTAGGAAATATTTCTAACGCTCGGACCCAACCATGGGGGAGGGGGGGGGGATTGGCGTGGGTGATGCCATGCCAGTCATGAATTTTCCTAACCAGGCGTTGGCGAGCCTAGATGTAGCCTAAGTACTACGTTTAACTGTATGTAGTAGTTACCTATATCCTTTGCCGGCGGGGGGGGGGGGGGCTGAAATCACTGCATGTAAGTCTTCAGTACGTTTGAATCCTCCCCTTGTTTTCACTGAAGTAGCCTATGACACTGTATATGTCTAACAAAATGGTGGATTTACCGTACATAGGCTATAGGTAGGCGACACAGGCCTATGCGAGATCAAAACAATTAATATATTAGACACAGAAGACTAATTTGGCCGACTTTCAAATTTACGTCGCGGGTGAGGGGGTGACACGTCACCCGATATTCGTTTCACCGCAGTACCACCCACTAGCGTATGGCTTGGGTGTCGAAAGCGCGGTGGGAGGGGTGGGGTCGGGCGAAATGTACACGTTTGCCTACAACATCGCCTCGAATGTAGCTTACCGGCAAAACCTACTGACAACACCCCCCCCCCCCCCCCTGGCGCCCCTATATATCCCCTTCCTCCTCTGGCTACACTAGTGTTATCGCTCGATGAACATTTTGTCAGTTCATTATCACGAAATATATCATATGCATACATTTATCATTGATTGACTACAGTATGCGAGCCTACCAAATACACTAAATTTCAGGTTAACGATACTCGAATGTGATTGGTCAATTTTCCGTAGCAGTGCATATCATTGGTTGATTGCATTTCAATTTTTTTTTTATCAATTGATTTATAATCAAATTACTAATTCTTCAACACGAGTTGTGCGCGTGGAAAACACTGACATGTTTCTCATAATATTTCCTTCAAATTGTACCATAAATTGTTCCCTCCCTTTCGAGGGGGTCATGCAACGAGCGAATTCAGGCCTTCAGCCCACTGCCTATAGGGATTTTAAGTATTTGAGCGCAGTGTTTTAACTTTTATTCTTAAAATGTTTGCTCTAGATCTCAAAATTTTGACTTTTAATCTCAAAGTTTTGACTTCGAAAAGTCAAAATTTTGACTTTCAAAAGTCAAAATTTTGACTTCAACCTCAAAATGTTGACTTCAATCTCAAAATTTTGACTTCAACCTCAAAATGTTGACTTCAATCTCAAAATTTTGACTTTGAAAAGTCTAAGTTTTGACTTTAGGCTTACCATTTTGAATTTCTATCTCCAAATTATGACTTTTAATCTCCAAATTTTGACTTTTAATCTAAAGAAATTGACTTTTAATCTCAAAATTCAACATTTTGACTTTTATTCTCAACATTTTTACTTTTAATCTCAATTGTTTCACTTTTAATCTCAATTTGTTTACTTTTATTCTCAAAATTTTGACTTTGAATGCTGAAAACGGACATCTCAAACCGCCGTATCTCAGTAACCGAATACGGTATGGAGAAATGGTTTGCACCAACGTGATTAGCATCAAATTGTCTATCAGATACGCTGTTGCGTTATACCAATAAGCAACACGCAAAGAAAAGAATTTCGGCGATAAAAATTAGAAATCGCGCAAACCAAAGCTCTATTTGACCTCATGAGCTCAAATCTGCAATCAGAAATGCGATATCTTGTTCCGTTGCGGAGATATGAATAATTACAAAAAATGGGATAAGTTTTCGCTTCATATGAAAGCTGTTCTTTTCATGACATTTTCAGGTCGATTGGGGTCGTCTAAAGCGGAGAAATGCACATTTTTCGGTTCATCTTTGTGGAAGCAAGACCGAATTTTCTATTTCTGACTTATATATATAATAGTCAAAATGTTGAGATTTGAAGTCAAAATGTTGAGATTAAAAGTCTATTTTTTATTGTTTTACAATATCCCTAATAAGCCATCGTAGTGCTATGACGAACAATCAGTTTTGTTAGGTAAGAAGTAGCATTCCCCGACAACATTTATGAAACAAAACGGATATCTTGAACAGGATTGTATACTTGACTGGTAACCAGTGCAGAGAGCACAGAATAGAGAGAGAATCCGAATTATTTTGGTAGGTAATTCCAGTCACGATTCTAACAGCAGAGGTCCAAAGATGCGGCAGCTCTGAAAGATTAGTATTAGAAATTCCATATCATATAGAAATATACAGTAATCTACGTGACTCGAAAGGAAGGCATGAATCATGGTAATTGTTGAATTTTGAGATATGGCTTTATAACCCTAATTCCAATGAGATGGAAGTGACCAGTTTTACCAATTTTGTTCATGTGCATCTTGAAGGTGAGTTCCAAATCCAACAGAACACCAAGGTTCTTGTGGAAGTTACGATAATAATTTTGTGCTGGCCGACAGTGATGTCTTGCTTGTGGAACTTGTGGAACTTTGCAAGTTGTTGTTTGGAACCAAGGTACATTAATTCAGTTTGGTCATCATTCAATTTTAGCCAGTTAATAGCAAGCCACACTCATCAATACATTTTTCAAATGGCTCCAGCCTTATTTGTACCCCCAGGACGGAAAGGATTATAAACCGGTGGATCATCAGCATAACTCCCACAGTGCACTTGACGTGACGAAATAATAGCAAACATTGGTGACATTATAGGCCAGGAAACAAATAGGACCAGCACAGCTACTATGGCGAACACTATAAGGACGTGGAAGTCTATCAGACTGACTCCCATTGACAGCAACATACTGAGATCTGCAGGTAAAATAGCTGGTGAACTATCCAAGTGACTGGTCAGATAAACCATACCTATTCCTCAGTTGTGAAAACACAGTATTATGATCAATTGAATCAAACGCAGCATTTAGATCTAGAAGACACAATGAAGTAACTTCTTGCTTATCCATGCCAGCAAAGATGTCAGAACAAACTTTGAGCAGAAGGGTTTCAGTGACTATGGTTCTGTTTATAGGCTAGAGTTATACGGACATTCAAGGTTACAGTTGATACAATGTGTGTTGAATTGGGTAAGAAAATGGGTAAGAAAAAGTGTTCCATTTGCTCTTGAAGAAATACTGAAAACTACTGACTTCTTCAACAAATATGACTGAATAAATCAGTGAAAATGATTCTTAAGTTTTGCCTCAGTTGGTGCCAAATACAGCTCATATGGCACCAGAAAGCACCTAAAACCTCAGAGATTCCAGGGCCCTATGCGGGACCCGAGCACTAGCTATTAGAGCATCGCGCTACGCGCTCGCACATGATAATAAGGTTTTGCCTCAAGTGGTGCCAAATACAGCTTATATGGCGTCAGAAAGGACCTAAAATCTCAGAGATTTCTGAACCCCAGCTATAACAGCTTCGCGCTAATGTTTTACCTCAAGTGGTGCCAAATACAGTTCATATGACACCAGAAAGCACTTAAACACCAGAGCTTCCAGAGCCCTATCGGGCGCTGGACCCTGGTTATATGGGGCTTCGCGCTACGCGCTCGCATTTAGTTCAGAATGTTCAGATTTTGCCCATTTTGACTCAATGTATAATTTCTTAGTGGAAACACTGTTCCTACCAGGTCCCAATTTTTACCTGGGTGGAATGAGGCAATCGAGATGAAGTGCCTTGCCTAAGGACACACGTGACCGTCCCGGGACTCAAACTCTTGTTCCTCAGATTACGAAACCTGAACCTCAACCTATTAGCTAAGTTCCACGCTCTTCAAACTATTCCTATAACCACGGTCATTTCTCTACGTTCATAATCACCATTCATCATTATGAGAAAAACGAACACATTTCGGCCTGTCGGAGAGTGAAAAGTTAGACAACACTTTTTGATCGTGACTCTCTCGGCATTGTATATCCCAAGTAACCCTGTGACCTTTCCCATTGTGCGCTACGTGTAGGGGGTACTGTGGGAACACACCTCTCACTTTTGTGGAAAATGTTAATATAGTGCCCCTTCTCACCACAGTAGTAGTGTCCCTTTTGCTGTTTTGGAACTGGTTATCCCCCTTTTTGGCATGTTGCTACACCCCGTGAATGTGCCATGAATGATCTAACTCGCCCAATACATTCTGGACTATACCGAGTGTTGAGATCCCTCAGTCAGTCAGTGAGCGAGAGGTAGGGTTCTTCAGGTTCGTGTCTCCAGTCTCTATTTCACCTTACAAAATCACAATTCTAAGAACCTTTCGGCGATTAAACACTGCGCAGATTTGCGTTCTTGTTTCTTCTTCTTGTTGTTTACAATAACTTCGAAACAAATGAAAGATTGCTAACAGGACGGAAGCTTGCTGGGATACATTTTGAACTTTCCTTCTTTAGGATGGAGGCAACTATTGCATGCTTCCACAGGGGACCAGTGCTGATCGGTGTATTCATGATTTTGGATATATAGGGCACCACTGCATCTGGGCAGGTCTCAAGAAAGGTTGTAGGGATGGGATTTAATAGGCTAGTTCTATATATTCGGAATTGTATCAGTCTTAGTATGTCCTCGTCAGAAACCTCACTAAAACAAGTTGGTGGAGAGTGGGCATAGAATACGTTGTTACAAGATCACAACCGATCCCGATCAGGAATAGAGGCACGTTTCACTTAATATCAGAACGAATTCTGTCAATCTGTCAAGCATGTTGGCAACCTCGGTATCAGAGTCGCCCATAGGGTATTAGGAAGGCGCCGAACCAACACAAAAGCTTTGGACAAGGTTAAACTACTTTCTCTGATCACCACCGCATGCAAAAAAACTTCTCAATATAATACGAGCACTTGACCCTATTATATTAATTAAATTAACGTCCCCACATATGGTAAAACATGGTAAAACACAAAGCCTTGTTTGCCCTTTCATTTTGCTCATCTTCTGTAGGTTCCCTTCTCAATTATATCCAATAAACCTTACAAGATGGGATTGTCCAAATTAAGTGAGAGCGTGTTATTATTTCTCCAATTTTCAAAAAGGGTAACCGCTCTCTTCCAAGTAATTAAAGGTCAATTGGTAATAATGATAATAATAATAACAAATAACTTGATAGAGCGCCTGGTGCAAAAGCCTCTAGGCGCTTTACAGACAAAAGCTTGAGAAAACAGATGACAACCGAAAACACAACAAAGCATAGAAAAAAATAAAGTCAACTTGGCAGAAAATGTTCAGTGAAAAGATATATTTTGAGACGAGACTTGAAAGTGGCCAGTGACGGGGCTTGAACAGAGTTTGGGAGACCATTCCACAAACAAGGAGCAGCAGAGACGAATGAACGACTGCCATAGGACTTAGTTGCGGAACGTGCCGTTGTCTTAAGGCGACGCTCGGATGCCGACCTTAGAGCTCTAGGAGGAACAAACAGCTGAACCAGCTCTGAGATGAAATCAGGAGCCATGCAGTTATTAGCCTTGTAAGTGAGTAAAATAATTGCAAATGCAACTCTCTGCTTCATTGGGAGCCAGTGGAGCTGGTACAGTACAATATGCACAGTACAATATGTACAATATGTACAGTGTAATATGCACATGCCGCGGAACACGAAGAATAAGTCGAGCTGCAATGTTTTGCGCTCTCTGAATCTTATCGAGTTCATTATCAGGAAGACCAAACAGTGAATTGCAGGCATCCAACCGAGATGTAACAAACGCGTGGATCAGCATGGTGGTGGTTTTCTGGTCTAAGTATTGACGGATGTTCCGTATCATTCTTATTGCATGGAGAGCAGCTTTACGGATATTGTTCATATGAATAGTCATTTTCTAGGAGGAATCCATAATCACTCTCAAATTACGAGCATGAGAAGAGGGCTCGACAATCGAGTTGCCGACCTTAATAGTAGGTTGCCAAGAATTATTACTAAATTGTGATGAGAAATAAATGAACTCTGTCTTTTTGTCATTTAGCACTAACATACTAGATTGACACCAAGATCTAATATCACCAATACATGCCTCCATCCTAGTCAAGGCAACAACACGATCCTGGGGATCGAATGCCAGATATAGCTGAGTATCATCAGCATAGACAACAGACTGGATGCCATGGGCGGCGATGATGTCTTGTAAGGGAGCACTGAACAAAATGAAGGCAATAGGACCAATAACAGATCTAGATCCCTGGGAGACACCACTGTCAAGAGTGATAGGTTGGGACATGATATTTTCAACGGACTGAGTTCGACCATGCAAGCAAGTAGAGAACCACTCGAGTGCTTTACCAGTAATACGGTATCTTACAACGGGGTGGTTAATCAACTGTGTGTGGTCTCTGGTATCGAAGGCTGCGCTGAAGTCTAGAAGTACTAGCACGGCTTCATTGCGCCTGTCTGAAGCAGACAGAATATCATTCTGTACACGCAGCAGAGCTGTCTCTATGCTGTGAAAAGGACGGTATGCAGACTGCCTTGAATCACGAAGAAGATTATTAGCAAGGTAACCGAGGAAAGGGAGATTTCATATCGGGCAGTAGTTGGCAAGGATGTCAACATCCAGATCTGATTTTTTCAACAGTGGAACAACATCTGAAAACAAAGACCCAATAATGATCATGTTAATAGCTGGAAGGAGATCGCCGAGGCAGAGTTTGATATTGTCAGCAGGCAAGGGGTCCAACGAGCAAGATGTAATAGCAGATAACTTATTGGCACAAAGAACGTCACCCGTACTCGTACCCACTACTCGTACCCACACTACAAGACTGGTTATTAGGATTACTTATAGTAAGAGCATTGCGAATCATTCCATTTTGTAGACGGTCGACGTGTTCCTTTCCAATTTCCTGAACGAAAAAAATGCATTTATCATTCAGATGCTTGTCCTTTATTCACAGATTTGGAGTATCCATTGCTGCGCCATTTCTAATTGAAACATTACACATCAGGTCTCGCTATGGCGAGTAAAGTGGTCAAGGACACGAAGGAGGACTTTCTGGTCTGTTCCATCTGCATGAGTCTATTTAATACACCAAAGATGCTACCGTGTCTCCACAGCTTCTGCGAGAAATGTCTGGATAAGTATGCCGCCAAACAAAATAAAAAAAAACAGGTTCCATGCCCAACGTGCCGAAAGGTCTGCACATTGCCAGAGACGGGTGTGAAGGGTTTGCAAACTAACTTCCATTTAATCAATATGATTGAAAGAGTCAATATACTAGAAATGCTAACTTCCTCAGAGAAACAGATAGAGACATGCGAATCGTGCAAATGCCCGGAAATCGTGGCGTTTTGTACAGATTGTAATTTTGCAATATGTTCCAAATGCCAGGTTCACCACACCCTTTATCCCGTGTTGCGAGGCCACGATGTCATTCCGTTAAATAAACTGAATGAACCAACATTTTTAAAAGAGTGGAAAACCTCAAAATCTCCATGCTGCGATCTGCATACCTCAGAGAAGTTGCGTTTCTTTTGCAAGACTTGCTCAAAACTTGTCTGTAGAGATTGCACGATCATCGTGCATTCCAAACATGAATGTACTGAAGCCATGACTCAATTCGAGAGTAGCCGAGATGCTTTGAGTAAACTGATAAACGAGAGCAACGGATATTTACAATGGGGGGTTAACTTTGTCGTCAGGGGTGAGAATGGGTTCGAAAAAATAGAAACAGCAAACCGTAAACTAGAATTGGAAATTGATGAACACTGCAATGGTATAATGAAACAATTTGAAACAAGTTTGCTCGAGCAAAAACAAGGAATGATCAAAGAAATCGCTGTAAAGTCAAAGTTTGTTGAAGAACAAATTCAAAGGGCAGAGAACTGGGTTGAAAGAATGAAAAATACACAGGAAATTTCACAAAAACTCCTGAACGAAAATAATCCTTGGGAAGTGATAGCGATGTCGAACGACTTTACCAAAGCATTCAACGAACTTAAAGATGAAAGATCAGCGTTGAAATGGTGCGACGATGACCTGAAACATAGTATCCAATTCGCCCCATCCCCAAACATTCCTGTTATTCATCTTGGTCTTTGCGGGGTTTTTCCAGACGTTGTCCTCAGTGATAATCAAGGCAATTTCTTTCTCTGTCAGTTTCAATCCGACACATTTGTTATTCACAAGAAAACATATAATAGTAACAATACACAGACATATGCACCTATAAAATGCCAGACTAAAATCAACAAATTGGGAGAACTGTTTGCATGCTGCGATAGTAGCACCCATTCTCTGTATTTCGTGTTTGGGACAACAGTCGCTGTAATCCCAAATAGCTACAATCAAGTTCATGTGCATACTGTACAATTGCAGGGAAATGGAACAAAGATCCAGTACTTGTGCTATAATCCAAGTCAGGGCAGGTTATGTATTGTAGATAATTCCCTACAAACGAATATGATACAAGGTAGTTTTACAGGTAATACTTTTCAAACAAACAACACCTACACCCTCACAGCAACATCACCTGTCACTTACATACTCCCCGCTAGTTACGACGTTCTGTACTATACGGTAACAGATGGGTTGAACGCATCGGTTTTGGGCCAAAGCGAATACATTAAAAATTACAACATCGATCCCCCAACAAATGTGATGGACATTGCCGAGACGAAAATATTGCGCGCTGTTTGTGATAATAGCTCATCTAGCAAATATTTTGCAAACTATGGTAATCGCACTTGTAACAACTTTACTGTGTTTATTTTATGGAAGAAGACAGCCAAAGGACCTGATAAGAACGCTCAAGGTAAAGCATGGATGCTTAAAGAGTACAACACAGGTACTGAACTTGTTATCGGAGTACTAGAGTGTCTACAAGGTAAAACAACGGCGCCGTCGGCTTTGTATAATCTTCCCGACAACATTACAGGGGGAATGGATATATACCTCTGTGATTACACGGGCACCATAACAAGGTACAAAAGAGGACGATATAATAACGCACCTCTAAATTATGAGAAGGTGTAGTTATGAGAAAAGTGTGTGTGTTTTTACCACAAATTGATGATAAAGGAATTGTATTTTGCTATCATTTGATCATCCAAAGTTTAAACCACAGCACAATCAATGATGAGAGAGGAATTATATTTCGCCATAATTTTATCATCCGATGTTTAAACCACAACACACAAACTTCAGAATGCTTGAAATATTGTATTTGCCATCATTTTGTCATCCGAAGTTAAATCACTCCACAACAATTTACGAATGGTAGAAATATTAGTATATATTTGCCATCATTTCTTATCCAAAGTTTGAAGCACCACACAAAAATTAATGATACAAATATTGTATCATCCATCATTTTGTCATCTAAATTTTAGATCACAACACAACGTTGATGACAGAGGTACTGTAGTTTGCCAAAAAAAATATCTTTCATAGGTTAAACCACAACATAACAATTTAGGAATGAGAGAAATATTGTATTTCACATCATTTTATCATTGATAGTTTAAAACACAACACAAACATTTAGGAATGATAGACAATCGTCTTAGCCATCATTTTTCCATCCAAAGTTGAAACCGAACCACACACAAATTTATGAATGATATAAACATAATTGTAGTTTAAACCAACAAACAAGAATGTATGATAGAAATATTGTATGTACTATCTTTTTATCATTCAAAGTTTGAACCACAACACAAAAGTCAAAAATACAAATATTGCATTTGCTATCGTTTAATCATCCCAAATTTGAAACACCACATACCGGTACATATTAATGATACAACTATTTTATTTGCGATCCTGTCAGTTATCATCCAATTTTTGAACCACTACGCGAAGGTTAATTATGGAAATATATTTGCCATCCTTGCGTCATCTAAAGGTTAAAACACCCCACACAATTTAATGTAGATACGCATATTGCATTTGACATTGTTTTATCATCCAAAGTTGAAACCACAACACAAAATTAGGAATTAGAATCATTGCAGTTTGACCACCAAACAAAAATTTATGATAGACATATTGTATATGCCATCATTTTATCATCCAAACAACTACACACATATTTTAATGGCATCACCTTAAGGAGAAAATCAGTTAAGCTAACAATGGATTCCAACTTCCAAGTCAAATATTTATGGTCCTTTTATAGCCATAGCTGAATTCAGGTCTTGAATTAAAAAATGTCTCGATTGACTAATCGTCTCGATAACGTTACACGATACACGTGCCTTACCTCTACATGAAAATATACACACTACAAGGTATGACTTGAAACAGAAATCGAGTTTATTTCAGACTTCGATCTGTTCCGCAAACCACACCGTCCATACATGAATACAACCACATAGATAAGGCATATTCAGCTCAAAGACGAAAACTCCCATGCAGAACGGAAGAACGAAATGAAAAACCTCGAGGTCCGTGTTAGGTCGATTATTTTGGTGATAGAATTTTCACTGCGGGATCCCTCTCTCCTCTCCGTATGTACGTCCCTGCGCAACAAAAGGTCAAATCCAATTTGGTCGGCCGTCGAGACGAACCAGCTTATCCACGGCTGTTCAGTGCAGGGGCGTATCTACGCAAATAGCGCCGATGGCAAACACTGAAATTGCGCCCCAGTCCAAATTCTGACACCCATCGTTTAGATAACTTTACCATAAAATCAGCTCGAAAATACATATAAGGAGAATAAGAAAGAATAACAGAACTGCGCGCGAAAATTGGTAGGGTACCATGTTTGATGTCTGCGTTACAGGCTAATATAAATGACACGTCCAGCACAAGTGACCCCATATAACAAGACAAACAAATAACACAACTGCGAGCGCAGCGAGAGATTTTGTTTAGGTCATCATGTCCGATCTTCAAGGTATAATATAATTGAAGAGCCCATTCAGCACAAGCGACAACACATGACAAGACAAACAGGGCCGAATACCATTGCGCGCGAAGCGCGCGAAATTGATGGGATGTAAGATGATCGATCTGTTAGTTTTCGATATTTACCATCAATTGTTTGAAGTCAAAGTGTCCGACTTATACATATGGCTGCTTGTGTGTGAACCTTTTCGCAACTACGTTCGTTGTTGACTCAGTGAGTAAAACTTTCAGTACCAGTTCTGCGTGTACGACATCAACTTCCAACAAAACTAAAGAGTTTAGAGGGCACTATTGTAGTTTGGAAAAACGTAAAGTTCGCTGGGTTTTAATTATAACTATAGACTAATTGAAACTTGACCGGGTAAGATGATCGACCTGGGTGTTAAGTTCGAAGAACTTGGAAGAAGAAGAACAGTTCAAATTCCGGTGGAATAAAAAATAGTTAAAAGGAGAACATTACTTTTTTACTATTCGGCTGCTCATTGGCGCCCCTCTAAGTGGCGCCCAGGGCACGTGCCCTATTTGCCACACCCTAGATACGCCACTGGTTCGATGTGTAATGTTTGTGCGTGTAATCAACGGTGTATTATTTAAAGCTGGATCAGAGTTCCTTTCGGGCTTTTGTTCCTTGTCCCATGCATACATAAATACACCATGTTAACATACAGTAATAAATGGGGCATATTCAGTTAAAAAAATGAGGACTTTCCACGCAGAGCGAAAGAACGAAATAAAAACATAACGCAGTTGTAACAGTTCTGCGCAGTACCGTAGTCGACCTAGACTTACTCAAGTCTCACGTGGTCATTTCTCATATTTTTACATGCTTCTGAATTGCATACCCTCTGTTCGTACGAGTTTCTGATTTGGTCGTACGGACAGATCAGAGGCGGAATAAACCGAGATAGACACATATAAACGAGCCATATAGTTGCCGTGTTATTCAAAGTGAGACCTAGCCGTACATAAAGAGAGGAGTCGAAGGAAACCCAGAGAGACTTGGGCAAGTCTTTAGTCGACCGGAAATGAGAAATCAATACTTTTCTTTTGCCCAGTATTCCTGAATAAGAGTTGATATAATAGTGAATTATGTCAATTTAGT
>JAODUJ010016313.1:0-12639 GCA_027564615.1 Psolus chitonoides | reverse complement strand
AACCTCAAATTACCTTCAGAATCCTTATAAGTGACGGGGTGGATGGAGGGTGTGGTGGGCACGCAGGAGAGAGGGATGGAAAGCGGTGGCTGTGCTAAGCACAATTGGTGCAGAGGCTGGCCAAGGCGTATTGGTGTCGGTCGGTGTAGGTATATGCACTCTCCGAGTGCTGGTTTTTTAATTTTCATAGTCTTTGAGAAAACATGATCAAAGGCAGGCAGGACTCAAGAAAATCAAAGCTACCATTACTCATGCATATAGAATATGCCAAGGACTGACAAGGTTTTAGTAGGCCAACCATCAACAGAAGTGGCTTTCAGAATGTCTCACAGTTTGTTTCATATTACCTTCTATATTGGATGCCCCTATGGTGTAAGCCTAACTGGGGTCATGCATAGTTCAAATTAGACATTATATTGCAGCTTCTTTCTTCATGAGTCTTGTCAGGCTTTTATAGAAAAAGTACACACAGGCTAGTATAATTGTGAGATATTTTGTATCTCTATTCTTTATTGAATATGTTAATAATCCTGTAATAGAATACAAAATATGATCATAAACATTGCCCTGCTAGTTTGAATCCTTCTGCATTATCAATTCAAATTTAATGTAACAAATGCATGAAATTTAATCAACTGTTATACCCACGCCAGAGCTGTAACGGCCGAGTCCGGACTCGGACTCAATTCCGGAATTGATTCCCATTTTTTCCTGGGATCAGAATTGGCCCGGAATGGAGAGTTCTGGAATCGGAATTGGCCCGGAATGGTCCCATCTGGAATTGGACTCGAAGCCGATTCCAGTCCAAATCCACAAAAAAGTGGATGAATTGTAAAATCTTCTTTCTCATAAAATTAAGGGTGGGAATCAATTTACTGACCATGGCCAGTAGGCCTACTGAAATGATGCGAGACCCTACATGTTTTTTGTGAATGTTCAGAAAAAGTTTAAATAAAGTGACTTTTGGTTTTGAATTTAGACTAACAGATGACAAACTCTATTCAAATGATAAATGCAAATTCTTTTCAATTTCTACTTTAATTGTCATAAATTTCAGTGCATGATAGTAAATTTGCAATGAAATGTGCATGATTTTTTTTTTTTTACTTACATGTATTATCTAACATATCTTTTTCTGGCATAGGCCACACACAGTATGCCATTTAAAATTAACTTTGTTACACAAATTACAGTTTGGGCATTGGGCATTTACTAGCTCCTAAAGTCTTTTAAGAGCTAAACTTAATTCTGACAGCATGATCATGGATCTATACATGCGAATGCTGGCATTTTCTGTTAAGATCCTTATTGATGTACAGATGTGATAATCCATTTGGCCTTTTTCCGCCATGGACGATGGTGGAGCGCAGACATTCTACACTATGGCCGGCGTGTATCAAGAAATTTGGGGAGGGGGCGTTCTGGAGGAGTCGTCAACTGAAATGGGTAACAAATGCACTTCACGGGTCGCTAGATGCAAAATGATGCAATGTTTGTGAATAACACAGCATTGAAATGTTCAGTAAATTAGCTAAATGAGTAGAAAAGCCTATTTTCCATGGCCAGGGGTCCCCCCCCCCCTCACTACGCCACTGCATGTGCACTACTACTCAACTCATGATCATCTTGAAACTGTCCAGCCATTGATTGCCTTATTGGTTGTTTTTGTATTGAAACTCCTATTGATATACTAAGTCTTGTTTGATATTGACATAATAATTCGAAGTTATAACGTAATGAAATTTTCTCTGCAACATGTACACATAAAGTTTATTTTTGTGCACAGCTCAGTGTTCAATTTATAATTTCATCAATTTATAATTTCATCAATGTATAAATTATAATTATATATCGATATAAACTTCTACTGCACATACTCCCTTACTTCATATCAACCCCTGCATCTTCCCAATTACCACAATCTAGTACCTGGCAATTTTAAAGAGTGCAGGCTGGCCACCCCAACCTTTTTCCATAATTTCCCCGAGAGTGGCCTACTTGAAGCATCGACTTACTAATTCGCGAGAAGCGGCCTAATTCCGCCCCTTTTGTTCGCAACAGCCTGGGGGCGTCACGCCACAGTGCCTCTGCATTCAACCGACGCAGATCCGCGGGTCCTACTGGCAGTTTGCAGCTGCGCGTGGCCTCAGTGCGCAAAGGCAGTTGTTTCGTTGAAGTTGAGTTGTGCCCTCGGGGCATTAAAAGGCAATTGTGCCAATGAATCGGTTACAAATTTCGTAGTAAAAAGACCCTATTTGTTCATTTCTTCAAAAGTTGAGTCCACGATTTGATAAAAAATTGTATTTGAGCTTGGTCGAGGCCGGCCGCCCTGACCAGCAATGGTCCTGACCATGTACGTCTATCTATTGTAGTGGGTCCGATTCCCGATTGAAGGGCCCATTATTCTGACACTAACGTGGCCAGATGGGGGTGACCACCCACCCCCTGCACTTTTGACCTGAAAAGAGGTTTTGGCGGTACATTCGTGGTTAATAGGCAAAAATTGTACACTTGTCGATACATTTCCCCCTTCGCTTTCGACACCCGGGCCCAAGCTACCCTAGTGCCATTTCATTATTCCAATGGGGCCTCTTAAAGTAGGCGGCCTACATGGGCCATTTGACATATGTTGCTAGACTGGTCGCCTTAATACTACTCTTTAAAGTGGGCCTGACAGCAGACGATGGTCATCTGAATGTATAGATAAATGAGCAATAGGCCATAAAAGAGCCTACACATGGGCCGTTTGGTTTACTGCACTTTTGGTTAACTCCTGATGCAATTTTAACTCAGAAAGAAGGAAGGATTTGTACAGGAAATAAATGGAAATAGGAGCATATTTGTCAATAGGAAACTATATATCAGTCGAATGGGTATGAAGAGAGGATTCCAAAGAATGTTGACAAAATGGCGGCACGGGCTAATTATGTATGCATATATGCCAATTAGGTGTCAAAAGACTTATGCAGCATGGGGGAGTATTTCAAAAGTGGTTTTACAATTAAAATAATTTGTTATGTCTAAAGGGACTCTCTTATGAGTGATCCAAAAAATAAGCATGCAAATCCATTATTTATTGAAGAAATGGCGTTTTCGGTCATTACGCGCGTTGAATATTCCTGATATTCATAAATGTCATAATTTTCATGATTGGTAGGCAAATTTTTGGTCTCGAGTGTGGAAAATAATTGGTCTTGCCTCCTCAGTCAACTCCATAAATGTTTTGAATGTTCTTTTTTGGCTAATAATGCCAAAAAACAATATATAATTAACATAATTATATGTGCATATACAATTAGCACTATTATACACTATTGTACAGTGTTAGTGTATGGGAATATACAGGATCACGTAATTAGGAAGACATCAAAAACAAATTCACTGTGGCGCTAATCCATTAACAAAATTGAAAACAAATAGCTAGGGGTCAAACGGGGTAAACCTGATGTCAAATTGAGGTCATTTCTTGTGATGGATAAAAAAAAAAGTTGAGAGGGTATATGCTTCTGGGCTTCTAAACATGTTCATTGTGCATATGTGTAAGTTAAAAACCCATAGACCCCTCTTTCGTTATTTTGTATAGGCTCTGAAATTTGTGAAAGGTCATGGTCACAAAAGGTCAACTTGAGGTTAAATTTAGATAAAATCGATAATTTCAGGATTTAAAAAAAATGTCTCCATACAGTAGTGATCCCTACCAAAATTGTTATTTTTTGAAAGCCCTGTGTTTTCTCTTTCAAATAAACCAAGTTCGTTTATCATTTTATGACTTTTTTTAAATGGTGTCCCGATCTTGTAAAAAATACAAGGTTGGTAGGAATTGAGTTGCCATTGCCAGCCGCTGTACAGGCCTGCTTCAACAGATGGGTGTTTTAGCTCATCAGTGGGAGCTATTGTGATGGTGCTGTGTCCATCACTCTATCTGTCAACAATCGTTCAAATTGCTCCCATGCGTACACACTTTGACGGATTTTAACGAAACTTGGACACAATGACCACTGGGTGGTCGGCCATCAAACTGCCCCAGTATTCCAGGTCAAAGGTCACGTAGGGGTCATTAACTGTAAACACGTATCTCCTACAGATTCGATGATACAGTGTTGAGGGTTTGTCATAATAATGTTTGGTAGTGGTACCTTCGGGGTGTTCAGGAATTTAGGGCGGATGGTCATCTGGTGGTCATTCTAGGCCAAAATACTAAAGATTGTCAGATGGACATGAATGTTGGTACATATAGCAAACATTTGGTGACAAAAAAATGGAGGTCATCAGGGGTCATTTGAGGTAAAATCATAAATTTACATGAAACTTGGTACATGTAGTACAAATTTGGTGCTGAACATTTTAAAGGTCATTTGGAGGTCATCAGGGGTCATTTGAGGTCAAATAATGGATTTACATGAAACTTGGTAGATGTAGTCAGCATTCGATTCCGAAACTTGTAAACGACATTTGGAGGTCATCAGGGGCCATTTGAGGTCAAATTATGGAATGACATGAAACTTTGTAGATACAGTCAGCAGTTGGTGCCGAAAATTGTGAAGATCATGTGGAGGTTATAAGGGGTCATTCAGGGATAACAGTATGGATTTACATGAAACTCAGTAGAAAAAACATTCGCTGCCAAAAAAAATGCAGATCATCAGGGGTCATTCGAGGTCAAATTATGGATTGAAATTAAACTTGATAGATGTAGTCAACAATAGGTGCCAAAACAAGAGGTCATAAGGGTTCATTTGAGGTAATAGTGTGAATTGACATGCAACTTGGTAAATATTGTCCGCATTCGGTGCCAAAACTTTGGAAGGTCATCGGGGGTCATTTGAGTTGAAATTCTAGGTGAGAGCCCCGGTGTGGCTGCACCGGCCTAGTTACGTCACTGATTCTGGGCCAGAACAGGAAATAAAATATATTATAAAGTCAAAATTGTATACTCCGTTTATATATTTCTAGAACTTGCTGAACTATTTGTACATATATTTATTGCGTTTAACAATTGAAATTTGATGTATAAAATCGAACATATTGAATTTATTACATTTGAACAAAATAAAAGAATAGTCCAGCCAAGAATGAAAATTGTAGACGATTAAAGAATAAAAAAGAGCTACACAAAACAGCTTAGTTCATGAACAGGTAAGTTAAAGGGCAAGTTTACTCAAACTGTACTTTTTAGGTCATCCGTAGGAGAGACCTTATGGCTGCATGCTTCATGTGTGTGTGTGTGTGTGTTTGTCTGCCTGTGTGTCAAACTTTTGGTATACACTTTTTGTTTTATCTTTCCAGGCAAGGACCGATTGCAAGCAAACTCGGGTCATAGATGCACCATGGGTACCTTCATATGTTAGTGTGGTCAAAGGTCACATACTAGGTCAAATGTCATCTGATGTCAACTTATAACTTTTAGTACACACTTTTTTTTGTCCATATCTCTTCCAGGAAAGCACCGATTGCAACTAAACTTGGGTCATAGATGCAACATGGGTACCGTCATATGTTAGTGTGGTCAAAGGTCACATACCAAGGCCAAAGGTCATGTGATGTCAACTTATAAAATATCCTGAAATTTGGTCTTATTTGAAAAGTTGAAGTCCAATTACAACCAAACTTGGATCATGTATGCAAAATAGGTATCTTCATATGTTGGTGAGGTCAAGAGTCACATATCAAGGTCAAAGTTTATCTGATATCAGTTTGTAAAATAACTTAAAAACTGGGCTCATTTCCAATTACAACCAAACTTGGATCATGGATGCAACATGGGTACCTTCATATGTTATTGAGATCAAAAGTCATCTGAGATCAAGATCAGATATCACATTACTTCCGGATGTTTACTAATCAAACGGACGACCTATTCTGCACCCTTGGTGCTATTTTTTAATTTTGAGAATTCTGTGATATTCCGCAAAAAATGTGAATTTCCGCGATTCTGTGGCAAATACTGTGATTGCGGAAAATCAGTGGCCCTATGCTGGATGCTTTGAGTGAGCAGACACCTCTCTACTGGTTCATTTGGGGCTCGACACTGCACTGTTACCAGAGTTGCTCAGCCATGTCCAGTGCATTACGTTTATTCTCGGGAGAGGCAAATCAGTCCAGTCAGCCTCCTCTTTTCCCATTTGTAAGTGCAATTAAAATACTGAAGAGAGACCCAAGAAAGTTTGATCTCCCCAAAAAAGCACCTTAATAATCTGTCCACACCTTGTTGATGATGTTATTATTCTTTTGAAGACTCCCATGCCAAGTGTAATCAGCTAGACAGCCATTTTGGACATGTTTATTGCCTTGTGTAAGTTGTGTAAACAAGCTAATTAAGACAGCCAGTTTGTGTATTGCCTTGTGTAAGTTGTGGTTAAAGCTCCATACCTGAAATTTGGACAGAAATTTTATTCCAGGAGATAAACGTCATGTGCACGGGACGGGTGCAAATGTTATGTAACTGCTGGAATGTGCAAACAATGGTGGTGGCAGCCCCCTGTTCCCTCCCTTAAGCTTCCTGGCGAGATACCTCATGTCCCGCACGATAAGGGTTAGTTTTAGGGCTCGTACGATCATCGGAATCTGACCGATAATCTGTACCATCGGCAAAACATTGGATCCACAAAAGATTGTTTGTAGTCACCGATGATTACCGATGGTTGAATAAAAAGTTGGGAATCATTTTGTGTGGGAAAATCGGATCATAAGTCTCAATATTCATAGTATAATTGTACATCGGAATCAAACCTAAAAAGCCGCTTTTAACAAACTGGTGTTCGTAAAATTTGGCAAAAAATGCCTATGATATTTTCCAAAAAGAGATTTTAATGGGCTGTATGGTGTATAATGATAATTGGTACTACATGCAGAATTCTGTCTCAATGTAGTTACTAGATATTGCATCATCAGTGCACATGATGTAACAAAATATATATCGTTCACAATATATTTGTGTAATTTTAACTAAATCGCCTCGGACATCTTCTTTATACCATGCATCAATCCGATTGAGGTTTCTACATTTACAGTGGTCTGATCACACATTTGTATGTTTTTTTTGGGGGGGGGGGAGGGTTGTCATAAATTGACTGGTTTCTCTTTACCAGGAAGCGATCCAATTTATACTTTTACATTGGCATAATCATGAAGATCTTGTTATTCCTATAGCATTTTACTTTGTTTCTTTTCTCGTTCAGGTGGTTCCTTCATACTACGAAGCGATCTGATGGCAATCTATATTTTTATAATGGTCTGATCATGACAATCACGTTCTTCCTCCTGCGGATACTCACGATCGTCCCGTACTGGATCAGAGTCTACCAGATCTATACAACGCACCCTATGCAAGGACTAAACCTGCAAATGCGGAGCTCCTTGATAATCGGCAGTGCTGCGCTGTGCTCTCTCAATGTCTTCTGGTTCTGGAAGATGGTCCAAGGGGGTCGAAAGGTCGTCCAGCGACGGACAAAGAGAATAGACGAAGATACCATTAAAGCAAAGGGGTTATGACAAGGGTTTGTTTTAGCAGCACTCCTTCCGACAGGCAGGGTTTCCGTCAACCCGGGATCCCGGGTCCCTGACACACAGAAATTCCCAGGGATGCACGAAAATTCACACTGTGCGTCCCTGGGACGCACATGTTTTCAATATCGACGCATCACGATAAGTCAATAAATGTGTAGGCCTAGGCTTTCTTACTGATCCAAAGTTTCCAGACTGAACCAGCATTTGCATTTTAGGCAAAAATCTACATTCTTTCAGGACCAAAAATAAATCACAATATCATTGATTGGAAAAACAAATTATTATGAAAAGCAAACATAATCCGGCCCGAACAGGATGCACTGTTATCACGACTCATATATGATCGCAAACAATACTCGGCACTGAGGGTGATTTCAGTGATGCCATTGTGGGGGGACCAGGAGCCATTATAAATTTGACATTAATTGTCAATCTGGAAGTTCTCCGAGTCATTCATAGTAATTTCTAGTGTTCGACCGATTATATGATAATCGGAAATTAGCGATTATTTCATTTCACACTAGTTTTAGTACTGCATATCTTTCATATTTTTAGCCTCCCAAATTAGGCCTACCTTCACTCCAGGAGCCTATAATTTCAACTTAAATGAGTTGAATGTTCATAAGTATCAACTGGATATTCAGTATTGAAACCTTTTTTTATAATTTGCTTTGTTTATAGAGGTGCAAAAAAAATTTGAATCATATAATATGATGTCCTAAATATCAAGTTGCGATCTCTCAGTCTTGCTGACCGACCACACGATCTATGTTATAGTTAGAGTAATATATCCTGAAAGTGTGTTTGCATTGTGCTAACATGCCTGCTTTGAAACATAACTGTATGCCTCAAATGAATACGCCCTACACAGCAGGCTTACCCAGACTACTGCCATGCCAACTATTTTGGAAAAGTTCATGACCACGAAATATAGCCTAACTCAACGGGAAATAACACTAGGCTAGCTAACGATCTCCAGTGATGGCGGTAGCTTTCAAATTTTCTACAACTTATCTAAGTGACTGAATAACACTCAGTTTTTCCAAAAAAGTAATTCGGAAATTAATATTGTACTGTAGAAAGTTGATATTTTCTATCCTCGTGTCGAAATGTGTCAGTAGTTTGAATAAAATATCGGCCAGTTTCGACTAAATCCTGAACTTCTATCACCTACATGTAGCCTATGCTACAGTATTCTAATAGCAAAATGGGGACTAGCTATTTAGCTCCCCAAACGATGTCTATTCTGACGATAGGGTTCCAACTTAGAAATATTCATAACTACTCTTAATTGCTCGGAATTAACAGTGATTATATTATAATGCTAACCTAAAATAATGTTTAAACTACCAAATTTTATTTTCACAGTGAATTTGGTGAATAGTTTGATGAACACTCCTAGGCTAGTCCTAATTTTGTTGTAAGGTTATCGAAACTAGTAGTACCGACGTATGCAGTATGCATGTGGTGCGATTTGCGGTACGTGTCACTAGTGCTACAAAAACAGTTGCTGTGCAATGTGATCAATGATATCTATGTCACCATGGATTGGTGGTGGAATATTTCTGATTGATTATGGCAGGCATATTGTGGGATACTTAGACATAGTTAACACACATTGTGATAACTGTGATGTTAAAAATAACATGTATATTTTGCTTGCACAATGTTTTGTTTGAGTTTATTCAACCGCTGTGACTACAAGAGTTCACTGCCAATTTGACGGGCGCCACTTGGGGTAAAATAAACAGCGCCCACCTTTTTCTCTTTTCCGACCGTCACAGGTGCTATTTCATTGCTCACGAGCGCCAAACGGCGCCTGGCTCGTCTAAAATCACCCCTGTTGTGTATAGTGATCATGAAGTCAAATTATGCGCCACAAAAACGAAGGTGTCGTTATTATTAAGTGGGATAGCAAAGACAGTTGATGTAGGTCTTGAAGCCGGCCTCGGTCTCAAAACCCTGTGGTCCCAGTCTCGAACCCTTTGGTCTCAACTACAACACTGCTCAGCAGTGCCATTGTTGGATTGATGTCATAGCTGGTACATAGGTTGCCCATGGTGAGTACATGACCCGAATTGATTTTTATGAAGATTGGAATTGTGTAGGTGAAGGGTTCACTGTGGTAATACCATATTGACTCTATTACAGCCTACATTGTGTTTGATCTATGAGGGGCACAATTTGTCATTGAAGGGGCTATATTTGACAGATTTTCATCAAAAAGTTGAATTCTGTTTCCATGGCAATGGGTGTACACAAACATGACAAATATTTTTCAGAAGCTGATTAGAGTAACCTTTACAACGATTTTTAATGTAAAGTTAATTTTTGGTTCCATGCGAAGCAAGTTGTCGTATGTGTGTGTGACGCCACCTTGGGTAGGCGATAACTCAATGACAGATCAACGGATAATTGTCATACTTGGCATATAGATGTATCATAGTGCGTAGTTGTGCCCTATTGTTTTTGGTGGATACCAAAGGTCGTCTGGGGTCAAGAGAAGCCAAATAAGGAAATACTTGTAAACACCATAATTTGATAGGGAAAACCTCAAATGAGCTCATACTGGGTACATTTGTTTATCATGCATAGTAGAAGATGTTGAAAGTCATTTGGTGGGGACTAGGGTAAATATTGTTATATTGATATCTCAGTGATCACTAGACCGATTGTCTTGAAACTCATTATGGTAAGTGCTGGTCACTTATGGTCGAAGTGACCAGAAGGTGAAAGGTCAGGTCAATGTAGATGACCCCGACACCCTTCAAAATTGGTAGGGTGAAAGATGTGTTCAATATCTGTAACATATCCAAAGGTATCTAGGTCAACGGTAAGTATTTTTAAGATTTTTTTAGAAAAGTGCCTTGGTCATAAAAGCTACTATATAACAATCCTTCTTACTCAGTTACAATAGTTAGTGCCTGGATGGACAGCTCAATCTAGGGAATTTGTTCGACTAGCTTGACTTGCTGTAGAAAGTGGGTCAACCTTGTAGGACGTTCCTCTCAAATTTGACCTCTAGTGACGTCACGGTTCAAAAGTTGCACTGTCGGATAGGTCTCCTCGAGGGGAGTTAAAAAGCTCACTTAGAACTTTGTAGGATGTTCCTATCAAATTTGACCTCTGACCTCTAGTGACGTAACAGTTTTGAAAGTGGCACCAATGGATAGGTCTCTTCGAGGGGAGTTCATGAAGCTAGGACGTTCCCAACATTTTTTGCGCGGATCAAATTCAAGTCATCGCTACTTCAAACGATCATTATAATTTTTAGCTCATACCTGCTACACTATAGTAGCTGGTGTGGGGCATGCTTTGATGAATGCTGAAGAAACTTGGACACAATGACTAGTGGGTGTTGGGCCATCAAACTGCTTCCAGAGTTTCAGGTTAAAGGTCATGCATCGGTCAGTAGAGGCTTCATAGGGTGTCGATTGGGTGTAATGTGGGTCCTTGCAATGTCAATGGGAATGTAGTGTGTAGTCAGAAAGGCCGCTAGAGAATTAGGGTTTAAAGCCGAATATAATACAGGCTGTTCAATGACGATGAGTCACACATTGGGAGTTTTGATGAGTTGGCAACCCCTGCAAAGTCAATGTGTAGAAAATTAGTGTGTGAGATCTAGTGCCAGAAATGCCGCTACAGGGTTTGGTGTTTAAAGAGCGTATGACACGAGATGGAAAGCGTGCTGTGAATATCACAGATCGATCACAAATTGAATTAGCTATCCAAAACTGTTTTTCTCATTCGAAATAGCTGCTAACAATGTGGATTAATCAACATTTCAAAAAGTCACTTTTCACAACTTTTTCTAGCTGTTTCGAAAAATTCTTGAATTCTCATGACGTCATCTGACGTCAATGAAGGAAACTCAAATTTGTAATAGGTACTCTGTCATATATAATATGGTGGCAGGGATCAGGGTTTGATATTCACTTGTATCAGTTCAAAACCGTGTGAGAAGCGAGCTATGTTGTACAAGTAGCATGCATAGGGACATGGTACGGGACGAAACCTGGGTGGAGTAAAATGTGTGGAGGAAAAAACAATTGCAAGGGTCAGAGGTCAATATTTTGAATTTTGTCTAAAATTTGCTACGAAGGTGCTACAACATTAGGAATAGATCCATGAATTCCTCTCGAGAAGATCTTTCGAATGAGCTTACTCTCGATGTTGAAGGGCATTCGTGAATATTTGAGTAGTATAATCAAATAGACTTCGTCGAGAGGAATCAAATGAGCCTACCCCCGAAGTCATGGGATCTCTCTACTGGGTTTTAGGGCATTTTAAACATTTGGATTTTGACCTCTAGTGACGTCACCGTTCGAAAGTGGCTCCGTTGGGTATTTCTCCTCGAGGGGAGTTAAAAAAGCTAACTTAGAAGCTATCAAATTTGACCTTTGACAATGTTTCCTTGTTGCCATGGGAACTGAGACACAATAGTGCAATGCTTTAGATCAACTCAAAGCAGCATTGTGCATGTGGGGGGACTTATAGGTCACTCTCTGGAATAGTGACTATGGTCAAAGGACAGGTCAAATGTAAGTGACCTCTGCTGACCTTTAAATTTGGCAGGGTGGTGCATCTGTAAATTCTCCACAACATATCCAAAGGTCAAGCGCAAAAGTCGACCGGAAGTATTTTCATTACTTTCTTCAAATATCAAAATATACATTGGAACAATGCTGGAGATCAACTCTAAAACGGCATTGCGCATGTGGGAGGGACCTATACAATTTGAAATAGAGGTCTCATAGTACAGTGATATACCATCCAAGAAGTGGGCATTCTCTGGAAAAGTGACCAAAGCACAGGTCAAATGTGGATGACCTCCGCTGACCTTCAAATTTGGCTGGATGGTACAGCGGCAAATTCTCTACAGCATATCCAAAGGTCAACCTCAAAGGTCAACTGGAAGTAGTTATAATACTTTCTTTGAAATATTAGATTATGCATTAGGGCACTGCTTGAGATCAACTCGAACCTGCATTGCATATGTACGGGGACTCTTGAAATAGAGGTCCTATACTAAATTTAATACCATGTAGGTAGGAAGGGTAGGGTGTGTGTGGATTGCTCTCATATTTTCTTTGTATGCTCCTCAGTTTCATTCCATTCAGCAAGGAACCATAG
>JAODUJ010016202.1:0-12640 GCA_027564615.1 Psolus chitonoides | reverse complement strand
GGGATTGTTAGTTGGTAAATTGAGAATAGATCGGGTGATTGAAATAGGTCTTGCTTTGTTTAACATCATAAACATCAAATGGAATAAGGAAAATTGTTGTTTGATCCAAAGAATATCATAAAACGAACGATGATAAAGGCTAAAATAAGGTTTATGAATAGTAAAAATAACCAGAAGGTCTGACATCATCACAGAAGGCCAGCAGGCATCTGCTGTGCCTCTGTCCGCTCAACCTTCCATTATGATGTCATCCTGGTCTTATTTCTGCAACAAAGACCCGCCCATCTGGTCATCAGTATTCCCTAATTAATGTGGTGACATTTTGTTATTGTGTGGGTCACAGAACAAGAGTCTGAAATAAACTCTGATTCCTGCTTGGAAAGAACAACATCTATAACATTGAAGGATCAGTAATAATAAATCACTCTCAATATAAAATAGTACATATTATACTAAGAAATGAAGTGAAGTTAACAATGAAACCTTACTTGCTTAAAACCTCTGGACCATTGATAATAATGGAGTGTATATTCATCTCCGTGGCAACTGCCTGGGCAAGCATGGTTTTCCCAACCCCAGGTGGACCATAGAGCATAACACCTTTTGGCAACGGAAGTCCTGTTGGAGAAAAAAACATCGTCCGTCAGTCACAATATCAGATTTATTTAAATGATGGGAAGACTTGTCCGGATGGGTAACCCTGTTATCGTAACAGGTACAAACAGGCAATGTTCACATTGGTGAGCCTGTTCTTAGCCTTTAAACCTTAAGATACAGCTAATTTCGCAGGGAGGATATAGCGGGAAAATGGCTGGGACACGGCCTAAAGTGTGACTTGAGCCTATTGTATGCTGCATTCTGGCAGCATCGCATCCCAGCGCCTCTGCCGCCCGTGCAAGAAATTTGCGGTCGCTACTCGCATTCCTGAGCTCACCATGGCCAGGGAAATAGGGTCACACCCCGAATGCCTTAAAGAGTTAAACTCAGCCTCTATGCATATTAATACATTCGGCTGATTATCGGCTAAAAATGCCTCTGCGGGCGGATGGCCTCCTCCCATCATTGCTGAACTGAATAAAGGTAATTAAGTTAACCCTTGATGATACAGCACTAATTTTGCAGGGAGATCTTGTGGGACGGTGGCTGAAACGCGCATTAGGCCCGACCCTAATTGCATGCCGCATTCTGGTGGTGTCATTCCCCAGTGACTCTGCCGCCACCCCTGTGCAAGAAATTCGCGGTTGCTACTCCTAGTCCTGAGCTCCTGTTACGTACGAAGGATATCACTTATAATTCATTTATGCCACAGTGCAGTGCTCCTGGAAGGTCAACTGTTCTGTATAAAGAGTCATATGCATCGATACTGACCCCGGGTTACGGATGACTGGTTTTCAAGTCTTGTTTAAAACTGCCAGCAAGGGCGTGGTTCGGGCGCTCTCCTTTGCGGCCGCATGGTGCAAACATCTATCTAACAGCACGTAATATCACAGAGCATATTTTAGTATTCAGCATCGACAAAGTGCTGTATCCAATGTGTTTAACAGCATCCAGGAATTCACCTGGACCTACAAAGAATATTTACCGCGCTATGGACTACAGACCGTCATTATCACCGTACACGTATCCTGCTGCGTGGAACTATACTAGCCGACTACGATGATATTACAGTTCTACTGAAGGGGACTGAGAGTGAAGCAGTTAACTTCAACGAATATAGGAGGTACCTCCGTGCGCGCCAGTTTTCTAAGTTTTCTATGTAAGTACCGGTACATAAGTTAAAAGTAATTATGTAAACCCCCATTCATGCTTGTTGCTAAAAGAGAGGAATTCTATTCTTTTCCCCTTGTATACCACTCTCTCCCGTCTCCTTTTTGTCTGCCTCGAATTTCTAAAAGATAGAGCCTATATCTCTGGCGGTGTTATTTTAGTCTTAGTATCTGAGTATCGTAACAATTGCCATAGCCTGTCCGCTATGTTCAACCAGAACATACGTTATTTACCTACCGAATATACATATGAATGTTTAGTTAGGGACACTTGCCATACAAGACTGATACATATCGAATAGCGTTACCAATCTGTACTTTCCGGACATCAGCGTTACATTTCGATTTGCATTGCTATAGCATGTCCGCCATGTTCAACTAGAACATACGCTACATACCTACCGAATACATATGAATGTTCAGTTAGGAACAGTTACCATACACGACTGATACATATCAAATATGGTTACCAATCTGTACTTTCCGGTCATTAGCGTTACATTTCGATCTACATTGCCATAGCCTGCCCGCTATGTTCAACCAGAACATACGTTGTGTACCTACACGAATGAATGTTTTAATTAGGGACATTTGTCATACAAGACTGATACATATCAAATGGGGTTACCAATCTGTACTTTCCGGACATCAGCGTTAAATTTCGATTTGAATTGCCATAGCCTCTCCGCTATGTTCAACCAGAACATAGTTGAGTAGTTACCCCGTACGAATGAATGGTCTCTATTCCTTCCAAGATATCCATCCAGTAGGATGATAGTGATGACGTCACGTCGCCATGTTGCAGGAATTCAGATTGGATTCCATTGTGAGATTTCTCCGTGACCTCTTCCAACGTCTTACACATTAGGTGTTCATGAACAACATAGAAAGTAGCTGCAATTATAGATAAAATAAGACGTACTGAACAGGAATACGCTCTCACACGCTTTTATTTTTGCTTTTTCTCAGTTGCACATGTTTTAAAGGGAGGAGGCAGTCTGCTGAAATGAACATCGACCGCTTGTCCCGGGAGTGCAAGGAACATAAACTGTACATACCGGTGTGTTTACATGTATTGACATCATACAGTGCACCCGATACGCATTGTCGATACAGTAACTACTGGTGAAAGTTAACAACACGCAACACAAAAGAAACCAGGATACAGTACTTACTGGTTATGATTAAGGTTAGGGTTAACAACACCCTCCAATAATTACTGTGGAAAGTGATAAAACGTGCATCAGTTGTTACTGTATCGACTATGCGGATTGGGTGTAAAGTACAACAAATAGTCGTACACCGTTTGCAAGCATACTCACACCGGTATGATTACATGTATTGATATCATACAGTACAACAAATAGTCTTATACCGTTTGCAAACATACACATATTGGCATGATTACATGTATCATATCATACAATACAACAGATAGTCCTGTACCGTTTGCAATCATACCGTACTGATTAATATGCACACGACGGATCACAACAACTTATCGTACCCCCTGATATACGTTATACACAGGATAGCGTAGTCGGTATAGTGTTTCTAACTTTGTTGAATTATGTGGCAAAAGTGGAGTTTTTTTGTCTGCGAGCCTTAATAACTCGTATTTGTATCATCTCGACAGGGGTTAACTTTGTATGTTCATATTCAATTACTGCTGATAATTATTTCAGCAATTTTATTTGGTAACCGATTGCATGGTCATTACTGGTAGTTGTTACCGTATATTATTGTTATTTATTATCATGCAAATATTACTCACTAAGTTCTATTCTGTGAAAATTATAATTTAAATGTTTTGTAAAAATTACTTGACAATGGGTGAGCCAGTGGGCTCATCTCTCAATATATGAGAAGAAAAAAAGTTCTCCATACTACTGATCGAAAGGTTGCGAGTACGAATCGCTCAGCTTCTCCGTTGTGTCCTTAGGTAAGGCACATTTTCTCGATCTCAACCCAGGTGCTAAATGGGTACAACACTTCAGTTGCTTGGATGGGTGGTCTGTTTTGGGTTGCCGTATGGGTTGATATGTTGTTGGTGAAGGCCCGTGGGATTCGTCCTACTGAGCCCTGATCCACCTCATTTTCACTTCATTTTTTATGAACGAGTAATATCAAAATTGATCACGTTAGCGCTCCTTAGACGCTCGACAATGTTCTTATACATGGATAGTATTACTAAGAAGTCAACCTATTGTTGATCTTTTTTATTCTTCTTCAAGATTTCACATATTTTCTCAATTCTGCCTCAGTTGCATAAAGAAAAATAGGTACGTAAACTAACCTTCGTTTATGCATATACCTTCAATCAATACCAGAGACTTGGTGTTTGGTAAATCGAGGACTCGTTTAACGTAGTCGTCCCAATGAATTTGTCCAGTGAGTAGCATTGTATCTGTCAAGGAGAAGCATCGTTTGGACGATTATATAATTGTCTTTTTCGTTGAATTTTTGTTAAGCATTATTAGACATTATTTTGTTCTGTTTCTGTTGATAATGTTCTATTTGCATTATCTTTAGCCAGATGCCGCTTTTAGCCCGAGACGTGCCTCCACTTTTGAAAAAAGCTCTTTCCACTGAAGTGTGGTTCGACTATTGTCATCAACAAGTTTTTTTTTCTTTTCACAGTGCCTCAGCCCATGATTCGGAAGTGAATCACCACAAATGTACGAAAAATGACTACACAGATGGCAGCCCATTGAAACATGGTGCTCGTACGTACGATCATATGTCCAATATTGAACAAATTTATCTTTCATCTGAAACTTGTCGAAGGCATGTCTCTTATAATTATAGTATATATGCTTAGTTTAATATCCTACCTGTAGGCTATATAACATTAAAAACTTTCAACTACTCAATATTTCTTTCGGAATGAAGCAATTCTTCTTATCGTGTCTTCGAAAATTTGGTCCGAAGTGGTGGTAGAATTCACAGGACATACCTGACCGGGACCGCCTTATGAACGCTTCTACCGTGCCCCCTTTGAAATACCTACACCGTACACGGATGAGCACCGGCGACTGTTCGCCTTCTCTTTTTTAATAGTGCTCAGAGTGTAACGAGGCAGTCGTGAAACAATCCTGCTCCCGGGATCGACATTTAACATCCCCATCTGACGGACGTGAGTGAAACTCTCAGCCTTTAGCCGCTTTCCTAAATGCTGAGAGAGGTGGTGGGACTAACAACAACTGCAGTGCAACCCTTTGGGAATTTTAATGTCACCGAGTGGATTTGAACCCGTGCAAAGCGGATCAATCGACCACTGCACCACACACACCACCAGCAATGAAGCAATGAAGGTAAAGGATTCAGAGTTTTGTTCAAACAGTTTTCCGTGACGCATTCATGCATAAATACCATCACATTAACATACACTATAGAACTTATACAGTAAAAAACGAACATTTTCCACGGATGCAAAATGAGAGAGCGAAGTGAACCATAACGCTATTGAACCAGTCCAGTCGACCCGAAAATGAAAATTCAACAGTGTTTTTTTTTAAATAATTTTTCCGGAAATATGGTTGATTATAGTAAAATTTGGGATGAGTTACCATTTAAGAACAAAGAAGCGAGTTATGCCATTGATTATTGATTTCTTAATGTATCTATGTTTGGCAGTTTGAACCCCTGCTATCAAGGGGCTCATTAATAAGATATTCGACTACCACTCAAGGTTGATACACAATGCACAAATAGGCTGGTTGGTAACACCAGGTTCTTCCAACAAGGTAAACGATTGTCTATTTTAACAAGCTGTCTCAACTCGCAGTTGCGCAGACAATCATGGCGTCACTTCTAAACCACGTGATAATGACGTCGTGTTACATTGCGACACAGTAATGTATACGTACCAAGGCCCGGAAATTAAACACTGACCGCTGTATGCACAGTTGAAGCCATCACGGAGAGAAACCGGAGGACGCGTTGCCCCAAAACAGCGCCCTCCGAGAGTAAATACTGTGTACATGTATGACGCATAAAACTAAAAGACAACGCTATGGCCATACATGTCTTGTTGTAACGGTGATTCGTAGCGAGAGTGACATTAACCGTATCGGTGTGCTCTCTGCAGCGAGGAGCGTCACAGTCAGAACTAGGAGCGTCCATCATTTCGTGTTACTATGCGTGAGGGCGTGCTTTCGGGATAACAGTTCAATTTGCATCATTATTTCGCGTTATATTGCCTCTCCAGTTAATTATAATACCTTCATGATACGAACCAGACGTATGAGATCCTGCTGTTAGTTCATCGTTGGTTAATCTCAGTTTCTTTCAGTAAGATCGTTTGTAGGAGTACACTATACTCTGGAGCAGGGTTCTCGTTAACGCGCGTCCTCGCATCCAGACGCGTATTTTTCATAAAGCTGGACGCACATTTGATCACTCATACTCAATATCGTGCTTCCTCTTGAACGCACAACATTTCGCACTTAACATGGACCGACTCAAGTGTGCAAGATGTATGATCATAAGCTTACCTTACGCTTATCAAAATGTCATACTTTATGCGGCATCATTTACATTTCAAAATATGAAATGGATGACAATATGTATAGTTTATACGATGATAACGCGCAAATTCCCGCCTGGACGCAAAGTTCGGCAAGTTCGCAGGCAAACGCGTGTCCAACTGACCCACATACTTTTCCAGCTGATACGCACTGGTTATAAGGTGTTTTCTGATTGGCTGTTTGTATTGTATTGTATTGATTGTACTCTTTGTTAGGATTAGAGATTAGGGTTAGCGTTTGCCAGTAGGAAAAAGTCTTAACGGGAAAGAAAACCGAGTTATGTGATCAAGATGTATGATCATAAGCTTACCACACGCCTATCAAAATTTCATACTTTATTCGGCACGCAGCTTTCACATTTTAAAACAATGGAACGCGCACATTTCTGGCTGGACGCAAAGTTTGGCAAGTTCGCACACAAACCGACTGACCCACAGACTTTACAAAGCTTTTGAATGATTGAATCGTTGAATTATTGGAAGCAAATCTACTGACACATACGCAAAGTATCCTACATTTATCATCAACCAAACGTGTTGCAAAATTACCGAGTTCCTGCGGTGTTGTAGGCTATGCAGTCTAAAAACTCAAGTGTTATATGTAACACTCTCTACGGGTGTGAGGAGGGACTTAAAGGGTTAATTAACACTTGAAAGGTGAAATTAAAGGACGTGTATCACGATGGAAAGTTACATGAGTTTTGCCCGTCCCACAAAACCTAAAAATTCTCTAATTAATGTACGGAGTGCTGAAAGAATGTAGAATGTAGATGCCGGTTGAAGATTTATAGTCAGTCGCAAAATGACATTTAGGTGCTCAGAAGTTGGTGATATACTACCTTTAACTCACTTGTGTTACTTGTTAAAATTACTCTTAAGCTTTGGATGGCAATAAACTCTCAAAGGGTAGCTCATTTGCGTAACACTTGCCTAAGTGTTAGTACAGTCCCTCCTCATACCCATATAAGTGTTATATTTAACACTTGAGTTTTTAGAGTATACTAATCAAGAAACACAGGATTAATTTCACAGAGTGAAATCCACCCTTAAAAGAGTGACTATACAAAAACAAAATCTTTAATCGAGTGAATCTCCACTCAATTGGAGAATGCCATTTCACTCATAGGAAGCGTTAATTCAATGCATAGGATGATTTGTCATTCACACGGAAGTGAAATTTATTTAGTTTTCACTCGCTGAATTAGTGGTCACTCTAGGAACTCGCTATCGAGTGAACTTCACATTTTTTCGTTTAGAGAGTAAAGCGTGATGTCATATTATATAGCCTACCATTAACCGTCGTCAACACTACACATCGTTTACCAGTACGCGAGGAGTTGATGCTCCCCATCCATCGGTTGTACACTGTGCCCATGTTGATATTGATGATAATACACACATCCTTCTCTAGCTGGAAGAGTCTTTCCGTGGACGAGACTTCATTCATATCAGAATAAAATTCTAAAGAGTGCAGAAAACAAGACCAAAGAATTATTTCACGCATCACTTCGTAATGCATGGATGTTTTAAACAACATTGTGTCAGCATGTGTAGCCTATGGTTGAACGAAACGTGATGTAGGCCTCGATTAATGTCAGTTTGGTATCACTTTTGGTAAACAGTTCTTTATTGTTGCTGTTTTCGTTTGTCGTGGTTGTTCTATAGTGGTATACCCACCTACTTCATCGTCTGAAACACCAAAATATTCAATATCATTATCTTCTGATGTGATTGCCATCTTTGGTAATTCGGGTCTGTTAAACAAAAATAAAGAATCAATTTATAATTTTGTTTATTTATATTTTATGATATATTTTCATTACCTGTATTTTGTTACTAAAAGTAACAAAGTGGTGATAATGAAAATACTTTTTATTAGAAGTTCGTGTAATTTTTACATATTTTCCCTGGACTATAGGCCTATACTTTATTTATTTTTTAACTCGCACTTCCTACTTTTGCACCATCACAACTGTACAGCATTTCGTTTGCCTACCTCCATGGATAAGTTCTTCTTTGTTTGGAGTTATGGAAACAAGAGCCAAGAGCTAAGAACCAGGAACTATTGATTTTCGTCTAATATTCAACAATACCCCAAACAACATAAGACCATAAGTAACTTGGTACATACGTGATACACCATTTTCACCCTGCAAGTTACTAAATGAGGTTCGAAATGTTTGATAAATATTACGTATTTTCAAATAAATATTTAAAGGAGGCACACACCCCAAAAAATTGAACAGATATATTGTAGACTGAGCAATCAAATACAAGTACTTTACTGAAAACCGCATTCTAAAATCTTGTTTAGTTCACGAGATATCACGTTTTTTAAATACAACAAATGGAAGACTTGAAGCACGTCTATGATGTCACGGTGCCACTAGTTAGTTGCAATTTTAATGTAAATCTTTGTTTTTGGTTGAACATTATATGTTAATGACAAGTAATTTTTCTATTTTTTTTCAAATTATCAAATAGCCTATATAAATAAAACTATAACTTATAAATATTTCACTCAAAACAAATTGTTATTTCTGTGAAAAATACTGCCACAAATTAAAAAGAAATACATAAGACAAATCAGTACACGTGGCTTATAACATCACAAAAATTCCTCTGAGACCGATAATTTGACAAATGGCGACGCCTAAGTACAATGTTTGAATAGTCATAACTCGCGAACCAAATAAGACTTTGGAATGCGGTTTTCGGCAACATACTTTAAATTTCCCTGTCTACAATTTATTTCTTCAAATGTTTTGGGTTTGTGTCTCCTTCAAGATTCCACTGACTTCATTCAAAATACAGCGAACAGGATGTGGATGCAACAATGAGACGACAGGGTATCTTTATTTTAATGGATAATGTTTCGTTTCAGACGAAACCAGCCATCTTGAAAAATGTTAGATCATTTGGATAGCTCTATTATTTATGTACCGGTAACTATTGTAATATACTATATTACCAGCACTGCCACAATCCTGTTTTTCCAATGTCGTATATGCTATTGCTATTTGCAAGAATTCATAATAAATTAGACGCAAGAAACTTACTTTGGTGGTAGTTCAGATGTAGCGGCTCCTGAAAAATAGATTGAATTTAATTATATAAAGTGATGAATTTTCTCAAAACTTTGCAACCAAATATAGGATAAGCTAACGTACTATCTTTTAATTGAAAAGAAAAACACTAAACAAATACAAAGATTGAAACCCTTTACTATTACCCAGTATGGTAAATCTTTGTTGTAATAGCCTATTGGTCCTCTTATTCAGTGTTACACATGTTTAAAGTGCAGGTTTGCACACGATGTACCGAGCAATAAATATTCTGACAAGATCCAAGCAGTACATAATTACGGTAAACACGTTCAAATTTGAAGCCTTAATCTGAATCGATGAGCAGATTTCCAAAGATTATGCAAACTATTTACTAAGCTAAAGGCAGGGCACACCTATACTCTGACAATTTATGAAACTTGTGATATAAAATCTGTTAAGACCATTCCATGTAATATCAATTAAATGTGCTAATATTTGAAATTTTTAATTTTTGTGAGCCCAACAGATATAACCTCTTGAACTTTGTGAGTGAATAAAGTCCTAAAGAAAGAGAGTTCTGATGTGAAACTCGTCTATAAACTCTTTATTCCTGATCATCTTGATATCACAAACTATTAACCAAATATTGTCTGTGACAGCAGGGGCGTGCTGGCTATGGACGAGACAACGTGAATTCGCTGTGGGCCCCTACTGGAACGGGCCCCTAATATTACCATTGAATAGCCTACCTACCAAATAGCACGAAAATTACGTTAAAATATCCACAGGGTGCACCAGTTTCGCTGGCTTCTGGGGGCTCGCCCAGACCCCCACAAGGACCCCTTAGGCAAGTTCCTTGACGCCAGGCCTGGAGCGGACCTCGCTTCGCTCGGTTACACCCCCTTAACACACATCCTGCATCCGCCTCTGGCCCCCTCAGATCTTGCTCGTTGTCCTTTGTTCAAGACCCAGCACGTCCCAGTATGAGGCTTTACAGAACTACCTTTGTTACTTTATGGATGAACAAAATTATACTATTGAACTTACTAGTCTCAGGTAGTGTATCTGCAGATGTCGTAGTGCGTTTCGTTTGATCATCTTTCATTGGTTTTTGATCCAACGATATTTCATTCCTGGAGAAATATATATAGCTTAATATGAATTTAGAAATAAAATGATACCGTATACTTCACATACGTGAACTTCAAGCAAGAATCTGTCTTTGGGTGCTAGGACACATTTTTTTCTCCCAAAACGGAAATCCTACTACCAAAATTGTCCTCACACATTACCCAATTTGGGAAGAAATAAGCGTCAAAATGTACAACGTTTTGGCGACAATAGACTAGGCTTGGCCTAATGTTAGCTAGTGTTGACTGTTGAATGTTTACGATTCATATCGATTTTAAAGATTTGTTCTAATTGTTTTCAATATTTGTAGAAAAGCATACAACTTCGTGTGATATTATTATAACACCATCTGTGCATTTTGTAATGACATGGCTGCGTGGAAATAAACACAGATTATCTGATTATTGCATTAATAAAACTCTTAAACAAAATATGATCAGTAGAATCAGTAGAACAGAACGGAGAATCAGACTACTTATTCTGCCTAATCAATTTATGCTTAGCTACTATCTTCTATATCATTATGTTATATGTCATTGGAAAAAGTATCAATAAGAATGATTTTGTATTTTAGTTTGCATATTTTAACAATAGTGGAAGTAATAACATATGTTATTAATGTCTGATATCAAATCTCAATAAAGTATTGATGCTTACCTTTGACGAATAGTTCTTCGATTTCCTACAAGACAAAATATTATTCAAAATAACTCTTATTTAGGTAAAACCGTTGTCTGGTTAGACAATTGTCTTTTGTTTTCCTATCAAAAATGTAATAGTTAAATCAAATGCCCGGCCCCAAACGGGCACTTTACCATTTCTTCTCAAGTTTACTACCATAAAATGCCTTTACGAACGTTTCTCTGCATAAATTGCCATATTTGTGAAGAAATCAATCAAAAACTGTTAGTCTTGTCGCCGATTTTTTAAGACAACTGATCCACAATACAACATACCAGCATACCAACGGTAGACACCACACAACGGTATATGTTTTACAATCTTCATTAAAGGTATCATGTGATGTTTGTGCAACATAACGTAACAATATAGGTTCCGCCATAATGCTGTAGTGGTTATCAATCCACAAACGCTTACTTACAATACAAATATGAAATAATAATTAAACTAGCATAAAAATTCAAAATTTGTCGTGTCACTGAAAACTTACTTCTACATCTCCGAGCCACTAACATAACAACGGCTGTTAAGAGGAGTATTATCGCCAATGCAGAACTGACCACAATCACCAACAGGGTCAAATGTGATTCTGATGTTTGGTAGTCTATGGAAAACAACGGATCAAAATAGACATCAATAAACAGTAAGTAAATATGGCTGTATACCGCCACCAATTCTTGTCCCTGACATAAGACAGTGCTCAAAATGACTTCTGACAGAGTGCATTTTGCCAATCTTTAAAATGTGTGAATATGCCTGAACGTCTTGATTTTATTACTCTCGTATAACAATTAGGTTATAGTTGTTTTTAGCTCAAACCAGCAACAGCTGTTTGAGCTATTGTGATCCGCCACCGTCGCTGTATGTATCTATCTATTTACCTATCTATGTAGATATCTATGTATCTATCCTTTTGTCCACAATTGTTCAATACACATCCTGCAGTACACATCCTTCGAATCATTTTTTTTATGAAACTTGGACACAATAATCATAAGGCGATGGGTCATCAGTGGTGGTCAGAGATTCGGCATAAACGGTCATCTAGTGGTCAGTTGAAGTCATTTGATGAAAACACGCAAAATGTATATCCTCCTACAGAATTAATGGCACTGTGTTGAGGGTTTGACATAATTACACTTGGGTAGTGCTTCCGTCGGGGTGTTCAGGAATTTGAGGTCATCTAGTGGTCATTTGGGGGCCATTTTTAATGGAAATAGCTAAAATGCTTCTTCTCTTACAGTTTTTTTTGGTACAATGTTGAGAGTTTGTCATAATTAGACCTGGGTAATGCTTCTTTCGGAGTGTTCAGGAATTTGAGGTCGACGGTCATCTAGGGATCGATTGGGGTCATTTTATGAAAACGGCTAAAAATGCTTCTTCTCCTACAGTTTTTATGGTAAAATGTTTAGGGTTTGTCATAATTAGACTTGGGTAGTGCTCCATTCGGGGTGTTCAGGAATTTTACGTCAACGGTCATCTAGGGG
>JAODUJ010016092.1:0-12642 GCA_027564615.1 Psolus chitonoides | reverse complement strand
GCTCATACTTAGTATGTGTGGTCATCATAGTACATGAATTAAACCCTGTTGTTTATGATTGAGGTCCAAGGTCAACTGAGGTCAACTAGTGAAAACGTTGTAACCACTGTAACTTGACAGAGCAAACTTCGATAAAATCAGGTTTTAAATTTAAAGGCAAGGAATCACGTAGACTTGGCTCTTGTTAAATTGATGCTGTCATATTTGAAAATATTCATTGTGAAGGCGACTTATAATTAGTAGAAACTAGTTGTGACAGATGATTGAAAGGAAATAAGGCACCTCCAAGCAGTATTTAGTGCACAATGATTTTCAATAGGCGCATTTCATTTCATGCCTTCGATATGTATCCGACTACATTTCTCCCACAAGTCTTCTTTCACTCTGTTCACCGTTTAATTTCTCTCTGCTATTCTTACTTCTCTCTCTGCAATACCACTCTCCCATCAGCACCCGAACCGCCTTCTTACAAACCGCACTTCAAATCACGTCTCGAGCCTGAGCTAAACCTCCTAAATGGGGAGCCAATGGTCCTCAAATGCAAAGTGGGTGGTTACCCACCCCCCAAAGCTATTTGGTACAAGGATGGTGTCCAGTTAAGGAACGAAGCACCGTATGAGCTGATCAGCAGTCGAGGAGGGGACCAGAAGTTGACCGTTCATCAGGCAGCAGAGGGGGACAGTGGGGTGTATTCGTGTTTAGCAACCAACCCCTCTGGGCAGGATTCAACTAGTAGCAATGTTTCTGTTGCAGGTTAGGAATTTTGAGTTAATCCACTTGCAAAATTTCACATAAATCTGTGGATTGTGTCAGCCATGTATGTATGTATGTATGTATGTATGTATGTACGCGTGTATGTATGTGTGTGTATGTATGTATATTCGATACTCCTGCAAGTAGGAACTTGCGAAACACCTTTTTCAGGTTATCATTTCTAACATTCATATTTAACGTCCATGATTATGAATTGTCACTAGGAATAACAACTCTGTAACTAGATGACATACTTTGATCTTGGGATGACTCGAACCGGGGACCTCATGAATTGTAGTCACCGACCTTACCAACTGAACTAACACACTATTAAAGAATGTACATGAATTGTAGTCACCGGCGTTAACCAATGAGCTAACACTCCATTCAATGATGTACATACCATTAGCAACTTTGACCTTAACATTTTTGAGCAGTAAGCAAAGTTTTGCCCTCAATAGCCCCAGTCTCACCTATTTATACATATTTATTCCCCATATTCTTTCTCTGTATAAATATTCTTTCTCTCCCTGGCATCATGTTCTTTTCTAACAACTTTCTCCTCTCTCCTTTCAATCTTTCCAACCTCATTAGCTCCTGAACCTCCTCCTTCTAAACCTCACTTCATCACGCGTCTCGAACCGACCTTTGACCTCACCTGTGAAGAACCGTTGATCCTGAGGTGCAAAGTCAGAGGGTACCCCCCACCCAAAATAATTTGGTATAAAGATGGTGAACAGCTAAAGAATGAAGTGCCATATGAACTTTCCAGCATTGGTGGAGAACCGAGCCTCTGTATTTCACAAACAGCTGAAGAGGATGGTGGGGTGTATTCTTGTCTTGCTACAAACCCCTCCGGAAAGGACTCGACAAATTCTAATGTCACCATAGCAGGTTGGATCTTTTTTGTTGGTTGGATTTTGTCCTGTTCAAATTCTTGTCGTATCTCTGGGCGTAATGTCAACTTTTGCTGCTGGGTTGTTTTGTTCACATGCTGTGCATGCCATTCTACAGTTATCGGTGTCTTGTTGGGTCATCCGTAGGAGAGACCTTATGGCTGAATCCTTCGTCTGTCTGTCTGACTGTGTGTCAAACTTTTGATACACTTTGTTTTGTCCATATCTTTTCCAGGCAAGGACCAATTACAACCAAACTTGGGTCATAGATGCAACATAGGAGCCTTCATATTTTAATGAGGTCACATGTCACATACCAAGGTCAAAGGTCAACTTATAAAATACCCTGAAAATGTGTCTCATGTGAAAAGTCATATATACCTTCATATGTTATTGAGATCAAATGTCACATACCAAGTTCAAGTGTCATTTCAGGTCAAGTTGTAAAATAGCCTGAACATTTAAATTTAACGGACGACCTTATTGGGCCCTATTTTTTGAATTCCTTTGACATCTTCGTTTCTTTTCTGTTTCTAGTGGTGTATATTTTGGCTCTCTATTATTTTTAAAAAGTGTTGTATTCTCGGTTGGCTTGTTATCTCTGCTTGCTTTTCTTCATTTTGCTAATTTGTTGTGTGTACTTGATGATTCTTGTACATGTCAACAACATTATTTGATATCCTGTTCCATTTTTTTTTTAAAGAAAAGGTCTTTTGGTGCTAATCATCAGTTTTATTGTTGTTTCTTTTATTTGCCTAATGTTTTGTCTATCTTTTGCTATGTATCTTGGTCTATTGGATTGTTTCGTTTATTTTTTGCAACTACTGTGTAATTATTGTGCATTTAAAGCAACAATGCAATAGGTACTTTGGGTGGATATCAGAGATGTCTGTGTTCTTAGTTTTTCACAAGCTCTATCTGGCTCCTCGCCCTCAAAAGAATAGCCTGTTATATGTTGCAAAGTATTTCCCTCTGTTCATGTTGGCTATAAAAGAGTGGTAGATTCACACTTGTAACCATGATTTATCTGTTAATAGTCATTTGGTTGTTTTGTGTAATTATTTTGGCATCTGTTTCAATTTGTTCCCTGGTCTATATGTAACAGCTGTTAATTTTGTCTGAGTTTTTTCATATCTCAGTTTTTGCTGCTCATTATTTTTGCTTTGTTATATGTACTTTCACACAATTTCTTTTTGAGTCGTACCTAATTAATTGTTGCTTCTCAAGATACAAGACTTTTCGTCACATTTTCCCACTGACTGTAAATTGTATAGCTACGACGTATATAACTTGAAAAGAGTAATGTATATTTAAGCTGTATCTTGTAGATGACTGATTCATTTTGGTGGTCACTTATCATTCATGGTTGGATGGGTAAATTCAGGTTTTCAGACAAAAGACACTTATAAGAAAAGATGTTATCAGATTGCCACTGAAAATGAATTGTGAAAATTGTGTAGCTCTGACTTATTTGATTTTAAAGGTATCATGCATATTGTAATTTAGGCTGAATCTTGTACATGATTCTTTCTGATGGTCATGTTTCATTTCATGCCTTTCGCACATTGACTACAGTGACTACACAGTCTTTTTCTCATTTTTCTTTGCATTCCTACTCCTCTGCATTACCACTCTTTTATCAGCACCCGAACCGCCTCCTTCCAAACCTCACTTCACCTCCCGTCTTGAGCCAGAGCAAAACCTCCTAAATGGGGAGCCGATGGTCCTCAAATGCAAAGTTGGCGGTTACCCGCCCTCCAAAGCTATTTGGTACAAGGACGGTGTCCAGTTAAGAAACGAGGCACCATATGAGCTGACCAGCAGTCGAGGAGGGGATCAGAAGTTGACCGTTCATCAGGCAGATGAGGGGAACAGTGGGGTGTACTCGTGTTTAGCAACCAACCCCTCAGGGCAGGATTCAACAAGTAGCAATGTTTCTGTTGCAGGTTAGGAGTTTAGACTTTTTCCAGTTGTGCAGTATTAGAGCCTGAATCTTGAGCTGAAATCTTCTGTTTGACTATGGAAAGCAATCTTGAGTGAATAGTAGATGATATCAAGATAATCAAGAATAAGTGTATAACCAATTTTTCCTCGAACATTTGTGGAATTTGATCTGTGTCAATTATTAAATGGTCTTTTTGCTAATTTCCATATATTTATTCACTATGTACATACATTCATATTCTCAATAATCTTTCTCTGCATAAACATTCCATCTTCCTCTTGCATCATGTTCTTTCCTAACAAGTTTTTCCTCTCTCTTCTAAATCACTCCAACCTTGTTAGCTCCCGAACCTCCTCCTTCTAAACCTCACTTCATCACGCGTCTCGAGCCAACCTTTGACCTCACCCACGAAGAACCGCTGATCCTGAGGTGCAAAGTAGGAGGGTACCCCCCGCCCAAAATAATTTGGTATAAAGATGGTGAACAGCTAAGAAACGAAGCACCGTATGAACTTTCCAGCGTTGGTGGAGAACAGAGCCTCTGTATTTCACAAACGGCTGAAGAGGATGGTGGGGTGTATTCTTGTCTTGCTACAAACCCCTCCGGAAAGGACTCGACAAGTTCTAATGTCACCATAGCAGGTTTGATCCTCATTGATTGCATTTTGTCCTGTGAACCCAATCAAGTTCTTGTCAAATTTGTGGACTTATGTCGGATGTCAGGTTTTGCTGTTGGATTGTTTTGTTCAGTTTTTGTGCATTACATACAACAGTTTTTGCTTCTCTTGTTATTATTTTATTTAGGCATATCTTATTTCTCAATCAGCTCATTATTTTTGCTTTCTTTCATTTCTTCCATCTTATTTTGTTTGTCATTTCTTGGACTGTTTGTGTGCCTAGGTTGAATATCAGAAATGTTTGGTTTCCATTGTCAACCTCTGTAGCTCCCAACCATATCCCCTCAGGCAAGGACTCCATGAATATTTAATGTCACCATAGCAGGTTTGATCTTTGTTGGTTGGATTTTGTCTTGGTGGATGTCAGTGAGGTTTTTTCTGCAATCAGCTTATCTTACTTTCTACCCTTAGAGTGACATCACTGTTCCTGCAGCTATGTACGAATGTTCTTATCAAACTGAGTTCAGACAAATTTAACCCCTTGTTATATTTTTGAATCTTTTGGTTTCTTTGTGTAATTTCTCTGATGTCCCTGCTTTACTTTGTTTTCTAGTCTATGTGTAGCAGCTGATAATGTTTAGCTTATATATGCTTTAAATTCTGTTTTGTCTGTTTTTCAGTTCTTACTATATTTGCATGAGCCATACTTGCAGATCACTCTTTTTTGTTTTTTGTCCTTGGACATTATCAAAGCTCAGTATACATCTGTTGGTGTGTTTTTGATTGTCATGAGAAATTGTTAGTACTAGCAATGATCACCTCTTCATTGTTAAATGACGGTGTCACATTTGAAAATATTTATCGTGAAGGTTACTTAGTATAACTGGTAAAAACTATAATTAAGTCTGTTTTGACATATATGATTGAAAGTAAATGGGGCACATTATAATTAAAGCAGTATTTAGTACATGATTATTTTTGGTAGTCACCTTCCATTTCATGCCTTTGAATCCTCTGATATGTCTCTGACTACATTTCTTTCAAAAGTCTTTTTTCACACTACACTGTTCACTGTTTCATTCCTCTCTGCTTTCTTCTCTCTCCGCACCACCACTCTCCCATCAGCACCTGAACCGCCTCCTTCTAAACCGCATTTCGCGTCCCATCTCGAGCCAGAGCAAAACCTCCTAAATGGGGAGCCGATGGTCCTCAAGTGCAAAGTTGGTGGTTACCCGCCCCCTAAAGCTATTTGGTACAAGGACGGTGTCCAGCTAAGGAACGAAGCTCCTTACGAGCTGACCAGCAGTCGAGGAGGGGACCAGAAGTTGACCATTCATCAGGCAGAGGAGGAGGACAGTGGGGTGTACTCATGTTTAGCAACCAACCCTTCTGGGCAGGATTCAACAAGTAGCAATGTTTCTGTTGCAGGTTAGGAATTTTGAGTTAATCCACTTGCAAAATTTTACATATATCTGTAGATTGTGCCAGCCATTTCAGTATCGCTTGAAAACATTGTGTAGGGAGGTATTTTAAAAAGACCAAATTGTCTTGAGAATCCTGATGATCTAGTTTGTGTTTGAATTTACAATTAAGGTATACTCAGGTATATATTTTAAGAAAGATGAGGTTAGTTATTTAGTTCATTTTGGAGAAGAATCCTTTTCGGAGCCAGTATAATGGCTCATAGGGCCGGTGCTCATATCCGGTTTGGGTGACATGAAGCAGACGAGAGTATGAAACACCCCCTGGATGGGACGTCGGTCCATCGGTGGATACCCCCTAGCCGAAGCTAGTACCCATTTTCAGCTGGGTGGACTAGAGCGGGTGGAGTAAAGTGTTTTGCTTGAGAAGTGAGAACACACTGTAGTGCCTCAGGCGAGACTCAAACTCACAACCTTGAGAGTCCCAAGCCATACGGCTAGGCTACCACACCAACGAAAATGGGGTAGGGCTGTAAATTTTACACAAATTTGTTAATCTGTTTCGATATCACATGGATATCATGCATGTGGAGGGAATTTAACTAGTCTAGTTTTAAGGTAATGTCTTGAAAATAAGAAGAGCTAGTGAAATGTATGTATGTATATTTGATCCTCCTGCAAGTAGGAACTTGCCAAACAATTTGTTCAGGTTATCAACCGCAAGCTGACCGAGGTCAGTTTCTAACATTCATAATAAACGTCCATGATTATGAATTGTCACTTGGAATAACAACTCCGTAACTAGATGACATACGTTGATCTTGGAGTAACTTGACCCGGGGACCTCATGAATTGTAGTCAACTGAAATTAACCACTGAACTAACGCACCATTCAAGGATGTACGTGAATTGTAGTCACCGGCGTCAACTACTGAGCTAACACTCCATTCAAGGATGTACATACTTCCATACTACATATATATAAGCAACTTTCACCTTCACAATTATTTGAGCAGTGAGCAAAGTTTTTGCCTGCTAGCCACATTAGCCCTGTGGCCACAATATCCCCAATATTTATACATATTTATTCCACATATTCTTTCTCTGTATAAATATTTCCAACAACTTTTTCCTCTCTTTTTTGAATCATTCCAACCATATTAGCTCCTGAACCTCCTTCTTCTAAACCTCTCTTCATCGTCCGTCTTGAACCAATATTTGACCTCACCCGTGTAGAACCGTTGATACTGAGGTGCAAAGTCAGAGGGTACCCTCCACCCAAAATAATTTGGTATAAAGACGGTGAACAGCTAAGGAATGAGCCACCTTATGAACTTTCCAGTGTTGGTGGAGAAGAGAGCCTCTGTATTTCACAAACTGCTGAAGAGCATGGAGGGGTGTACTCGTGTCTTGCCACTAACCCCTCTGGACAGGACTCGACAAGTTCTAATGTCACCATTGCAGGTTTGATCTTTGTTGGTTGGATCTTGTCTTGTGAACGTACAGAAGTTCTTGTCATATTTGTGAACCACATGTCACATTCTGCTGCTAAGTTTTGTTCAGTCATTGCTATGCATGTTATGTGACAGTTATTGGTGCCATACGTTAGCTTGGTCTGACAGTTTTGTTTTAGTTCTTTTTAAAGTCTATTGGCTCTTATTATTTTTTGGATTATTAGTTTTGCTTTTATTTCTTCACTTAGTATATTTGTTTTGGAGGTTTTGTTTTTGTTGTACATATTACAACAATAATTGATGTCTTGTGTTTATTTTTTTTTGAAGTCTTGTTCCTCACCCTCTCAAGAAAAAGTCTGTGATATGATGTTACAAAGTATCTTGATCAAGTTCTTGCTGGTTATTAAAGGAATGCAATATTCAAAGTTGAAATGAACTTGTCCCCATGATTTAACTGTTAATTAAGTCTTTTAGTTATTTTGTGTAATTTCTTTGGCGTCTCCGCCTCATTTTATGTGTCCCAGTCTGTGTAGTAGCTGTTCATTTTTGTCTTACATTTTTGATTTGTCTTCCTTTATATATGCTTTACTATCTTAGCTTTGTAATATGCAATTTTGAACATTTTTTCAATCCTTAAATATATCACTAAGTTGTATGCACCATAATTAATGGTTGTTTTGCAATTACAATAGAAGAATTCTAGTCAATTATGAGTTTGTATGCAATAGTGCCTGTTTATTGTTTAAATTAGTCTAATTATTGATTAGTAAGTTTGTTATTTTGGTAAATACAAGTTTTGTAGAAAAATAATCAGACTATCGAAATTGTTCTTTGACCCACTATTTGACCCACTATCCCACTTTGACTTCTGGCATTTGGCAGTTAACAATTTGGCATCTACGCAAAATATGGTTAATTAATATAGGCTGGATGCAGAGAACTGTGTTGCAAAGAATGGATGCAGAGAACTAGGTTAGTAATGCAGATATTAAGAGATTGCTGGTACAAGAGGTAGAGGGAGACCTAGGAGGATGTAGGATGAGGTTGTTCAGTGAGATTAGCTGTAGAAGGGTATCATTCATGATCTAGCTAGGGACGGGTGTGCTTGGAGGAGAATTACTTGTACTCCAACCCATGTGAGAATGGAAATCGGACGTTTAAAACGAATATGATGTTGAATGTTATAAGATCGCCACTGAATAGGAACTTGTGAAAACTGTATAGTTCTTACCTACACGATATAAAGAGGATCATGCATATTGTAATTTAGGCTGAATCTCGTACATGGTTCTTTCTGATGATCACATTCCATTTGATGCCCTCACTATATAACTGACTACATTTCTTCAGCACAAGTCTTCTTTCACACTGTTCACTTTTCATTTCTCTCTGCTTTCTTTCTTCTCTCTGTACCACCACTCTTTCATTAGCACCCGAACCGCCTCCTTCCAAGCCACACTTCACATCCCGCCTTGAGCCAGAGCAAAACCTCCTAAACGGGGAGCCGATAGTCCTCAAGTGCAAAGTGGGCGGTTACCCACCCCCCAAAGCGATTTGGTACAAAGACGGCGTCCAGATAAAGAACGCACCACCCTATGAGCTGACCAGCAGTCGAGGAGGGGACCAGAAGTTGACCATTGAGCAGGCAGAGGAGGGGGACAGTGGGGTGTACTCATGTTTAGCAACCAACCCCTCTGGGCAGGATTCAACAAGTAGCAATGTTTCTGTTGCAGGTTAGGAGTTTTGACTTGATCAGTTGCAGAACTATCCATAAATTTGTAAAATTGTGCTAGCTGTTTCTAATTTCACCTAGAAAAATTCTTCAGGGGGGAGATATTTTGATTAGATAAAATTGTTTAGGTGAATCTTATTTGTGTTTAATTTGGTGATATTGTGAGGAAGATGGGGTAGTTGGGATGGAGGCAGTAGAACTAGAATTCTCCATAAATTTGTCACATTGTTCCAGCTATCTCTGACTACAGGGACACATGATTTAGGTGGGGAGGGAGAGGTTATTTTTACCAAACCAAACTACAAACTATAATATTTTTTAATTGGATAAGGGTCCCTAGCTACTTTACATCTTTACATATGGATTTGAACCTTGCTTTCATTTCTCCTCTGAGCAATCATTCTTCCTGTAGCAATTGTGTAGTACTTTTTCTCTCGATAACCACAACGATATTGCAGCTCTCTGTTGTATATCTGACATTCGCACCTACCTCTCTTCACCTTATAGCCGCCGAGCCACCTCCATCCAAACCTCATTTCACGTCTCGTCTCGAACCGGAGTACAGTTTCCCAGACGGGGAGCCGATGGTTCTCAAGTGTAAAGTTGGTGGTTACCCGCCCCCGAAACCCCTTTGGTATAAAGATGGGGTACAACTGAGGAACGAGGCCCCGTACGAGATCAGTACTAGGGGTGGGGAACAGACCCTCCGAATACCTCAAGCAGAGGAGGACGATGGGGGAGTTTATTCATGTCTGGCTACAAACCCATCGGGGCAGGACTCAACAAGCTCAAATGTCACGGTTGCAGGTTGGTTTATTTTTGTTAGGATAGGGATCACATGCAAATGATACAGTCATTACAGTGCTATATATATCCGTACAAGATCAGTACTGGGGCTGCAAACAGACCCTCAGGTTACCCCAAGCAGAGGAGGCCAATGGTGGAATGTATTGATGTCTTGCTACAAACCCCTTGGAGCTGGACTCGACAACTTCAAATGTTACAGTGGCAGGTTGATTCGTTTTAGATAACATGGTTCATGTGCCTGTTCGAAAACCTTGAACATGCTCGAAAATGAAATTTGTTTCTCCCTTTCAAGCTTAATTTTGCAGAGAAGTCCCTTGAGAATAATCTGCCCAAAAAAGGTCCTCAAGTTTTGTCCAAATCCATCACTGTCAGGCTGTATTCAATACTGCAATTTCTCCCTCTGACAGGATGGCCAAGAGGTTAGAGCATTGGCCTTGTAGCCATGAGGACCGGAGTTACGACTCCTGGCCGGTTATAACGAAGACTTGAAAAAATGGTATCTACTGCCATCTTGTATGCTTGGTGCTTTGCATTGAACAATGCAGTAGGGACAAATGGATGTGGGACTCGGTTAGATCTCACCTGGGTGCTAGTACTCCAGCAGTATCATACCATACCATTGTATGTGCATCCTGGTATCGAGTGTCTTTCATATTCATGTCATATTGCTCCTTTCTTACTCTCTGTTAACTTCTATTCTTTCCTTCCATTCATTTCCATAAATCTGACATCCAGCACCCCAGCCGCCCTCCTCTAAGCCGCACTTCACCTCACGCTTGGAGCCAGAGCTCAGCCTGCAAAGCGGGGAGCCCCTGGCGCTTAAGTGTAAAGTCGGGGGGTACCCACCTCCAAAGATCAGTTGGTTTAAAGATGGTACACCGATAAAGAACGAACTTCCTTATGAGATCAGTAACCGGGGCGGAGAGTCTACGTTGGTCATTCCTGAGACCGAGAAAGAAGATGGGGGCGTTTACACCTGTCAGGCCACTAACCCATCTGGCCAGGAATCGACAGGAGCTAATGTGTCAGTTTCAGGTTTGTTTAGGCTCCTCCCATTCATTAATATTCTTAGGTTGTTTATAGCTCTTACAAGATCAGTAACCGGGCGGAGAGTCTACGTTGGTCGTTCCTGAGGCTGAGGAAGAAAATGGGGGCATTTACACCTGTCAGGCCACTAACCCATCTGGACAGGAATCGACAAGTGCTAATATGTGTCTGTTCCAGGTTTGTTAAGCTCCTCCCATTCATGAATATTCTTGGGTTGTTTATAGTTCCTGAGAAGATTGGTAACCAGGGAGGAAAGACTTTGTTGGTCATTCCTGAGACTGGGGAGGAAGATGGGGCGTTTACACCTGTCAGGCCACTAACCCATCTGGCCAGGAATCGACAAGCGCTAATGTATCAGTTTCAGGTTTGTTAGGCTCCTCCCATTCATTAATATTTATAGCTCTTTACGAGATTAGTAATTGCGGAGGAGAGTCTTTGTTGGTCATTCCTCAGACCGAGCAGGAAGATGTGGGTGTTTACACCAGTCAGGCCACTAACCCCTCTGACCGACAAGTGCTAATGTATCAGTTCCAGGTCGGTTAAGCTCCTCCCATTCATTAATATTCATAGGTCGTTTATAGGTTTTTAAGTGATCAGTGATAGGGGCGGAGAGTCTTCTTTGGTGATTCCTGAGACGGAGGAGGAAGATGGGGGCATTTACACCTGTCCAGCCACTAACCCATCTGGCCATGAATCGACAAGCGCTAACGTGTCAATTTCAGGTTGATTTAGGCTTCCCCATTCGTTAAAGTTATTCATTGCTCCTCCCATACATTATTAGTTATGTCCATCTTCAATGGGTATACCCTGGACAGAGGGAGTATGTGAGTTTATAAATACGAGGCTACTAACCCATCTGGCCAGGAATCGACAAATGCTAATGTATCCTATCAGTTTTAGGCTGGTTTACCTCCTCCCATTCATTAATATTCATTTACTTTCGGCACTTCAGAAAGACGAAGTTTGAGGGCACAGCAATATATGGAGGCACTGTATAGTTTTGAGGGCTTTTCCAATATAATGTTGTATAAAATGTTGTCTTGTAGGAAGGAAGTATTTTTTGTATGAACAGTAGACTTTCTAAGGGTGGAAGATAAGGGGTGGTAATGAGAGGCAGCAGACACTACTCTCTATTGATCCATTTGCTTATCTCATATTATCCATACTGAGCTACCTGTACATTCTATTTGCCTATGTCAGCCATTCTTTGCAACACTTTGCTAAAACATATTTAAAATCTCTTTTGCTTATCTCTCTCGCCTCTTTCGTTCACCATCCTACTCTATTCTCATGCACATCACTTCCATTTATCGCTCTTCATCAGCACGCGAGCCACCACCCTCTAAGGCACACTTCATCTCTCGCCTCGAACCGGAGATTAATTTGCCGAGTGGAGAGACAATGACCCTCAAGTGTAAAGTGGGTGGCTACCCCCCTCCAAAGACAATTTGGTATAGAGATGGGGTACAGTTAAGGAATGAAGCCCCCTATGAGCTCACAAGCAGGGGTAGCGAGGTCACCCTTAGGATACCTCAAGCTCAAGACGATGACAGCGGTGTTTACTCTTGTCTTGCAACAAACCCCTCCGGCCAGGATTCAACTAATTGTAATGTAACAGTTGCAGGTTAGTGATGTGTGCATGAGAGGATGATGATGAATGAGCAGAGTTCGAGAAGTATAAAACTTCTTCTCCCAACGGCGAACTTTTTTTTTAATTCATTTTTACCACGAACGGCTAGGCCCAGTGTCACTAATTTAAAAAACTCTGAATTTCTGGAGGCGAAGCTTGGAGAGTTTTTGATTCCTTGCCAGAGGCAAAAGGAATCTATGCAGTCACGCATGTGTGTGTGTGTGTGTGTGTCTGTCTGTCTGTGTGTCTGTGCGTTGTGACGCCGGCTTGTAAACACGATAACTGAATGATGCAAGGTCCGATCGATCTCATACTTGGTGGGTAGGTTACCCATAGTGAGT